>WIGM01000914.1:0-16918 GCA_014235935.1 Colletotrichum musicola
CCTCCCTCTACCAGAATTTCATCCGTCAAGGATTCGCGAAATCATTCACCCACGGCTACGCCCAGTCCGTCGTAGCTGCCACACATCCCATCCTCAACACCCAGAACCGACCCTCATTTGCGCGTCGGAATACCAACCGCTTCGGCCGTCTTCAGTCTCTCCAGCTTCAGTCCGCATTTCACACCGAGCGAACAAGCGCGGGCCTCACTGAGCACCGCCACGAGAAGCTTGCCGCCAAGCATGGAAGCTTAGACGCCTACTTCGAGGCTCTGCACAAGCAGCAGCAGGAAGCCGCCGACGCCGAGGAGGACATCGACAAGGAATGGAGCCAGTTTCAGTTCCAGCGACAGATTGAGTGGAAGCCCACCGAGGACACCGTTCTCGCTGGCGAGGCACAGGTCCAGCCCAGCGATGCCGCGGAAGAGTATGCCGCTGCCCAAGATGGAGAGATACCATCAGGTATCCCGCCAGAGGCCCAGGCTGCCCTGGCCCAGATTGACGCCGCGCTCGAGAAGGAGATCGAACTTCGGAACCGCTTAGAAGCTTTGGAAGAGGCTTCCGAGCACTCCGTCCGATCTGCCTCCCCTGCCGGCTCCGCGCGCTCATACCACTCCCCGGCCGTCGACCGATCGCGGACGCCGTTCAGCGCCCGCAGCGTCACTCCTCCCGTCGACCCCCAATCTCAAATCTACGCCGACCACCTTCATCGCCTTTCTGAGGATGGCCGCTACACCGAGATCCCGGCCGTCTTCGAGGCCATGCTCGTGGCTGGTGTTCCCCCCATCGCCAGCGCTTACAACGCTCTGCTGGTGGCCGCCATCCACCTGCCTGCCGGAAAGAATGAGATGGTGTCCAAGGCCCTCGATGTGTACGCCGACATGCTCCGTCGCAAGGTGGTGCCTGACGCTGATACCTACAACATCTTGGTCGGCCTGCTCGCCGCCCGTTCTCTCGAGGTCGCTGCTCTTAAGAGGTCCCTCGATGACAAGCGCGTCCGCTTTGGCGGTATGGACGAGCCTGGCAAGTTCATGTTTGCCTCGCACGAGCTTGAGCATGCCATCCTCTCTGAGGACGACAGACTCGGCCTGGCTATGAACATGTTCGAGAAGTCCGTTCTCACCCAGAGGGCTGCTTACTCGGCCGAGTCGTACCACCAGCTCATTTCCGCCTGCGCCCAGGCTGGACGTGTCGACGACATGCTGCGCCTGTACGAGCACATGGAGCTGAACCGCGTCACGCCCTTCGCGGCCATGTTCCCCGCCATGATCACCGCCTTCGCCACTGCCGGTGACCTGGTCAGCGCTGTCGAGTGTTACAACGAGTACCGGGACCTTGCTATTGCTAACGACAAGGGCGAGCCCTCTCTCAACGACCGTCTCGATGCCGAAGTGTACGCCGCCGTCATCCACGCATACATCATTTCCGACAAGGCCGAGGGTGCCATGAAGTTCTACGAGAAGATCATCAAGGAATACGGTGTCCGCGCTGGAGACATCAAGGATGCCATCGTCAGCTCTGGTTTCGTCAAGGCCTTCACCGACCGCGGTATCTTCAACGAGGCCCTTCGCTGGGCCCATGTTGTCGAGGCCGAGCTGAGAGCGGCTCCCATGAGCAGCTTGGCTACTCGCGCTGCGGACCATGGCGACAAGCTCACTGCCATCGCCGCCTTCGCCAACCTGCCCGTCAACTTCCAGCCCGTTGCTACACCCGCCATGGCTCTCCTTGCCCTCAGCGTTCGCGAGGGAGATGTCGCCTCGGCCGCCCGCTACTGGCACATTCTCTCCGGCCCCGAGACCCAGGTCACCGCCGCCTTCATCGAGCCTACTGCCATGTTTGCCATCGCCATGATCGGCTCTGGTCAGGTCGCTGAGGGTCTGTCGCAGGCAGAAATGATGTTCCAGAGGATTCGCGCCGCCAGCCCCGAGAGCGCCGATGAGATCGAGGAGGGAGTCGACTTCGTCCACCGCTTCATGGCCAACACCGGAGTTGTAGACCCCCGCGAGATGGCTTCCCAGGTCTCCCCGCAGACGAGTGCCCCCCCCTTCGCCTCCACCACCACTGTGTCCAGCTTCGAGGATTCGTTCGATCCCTACGCGCACAACACCGACTTCAAGGGCTCCTCCCTTATCTCCGACGAGCTCGAGGGCGCGCACGGCCGCAAGGGTCCCAGACTCAATGAGGCCCTCACCCGCTTCCGCAACATGCGCCGCACCGGTCGTCACCCCCGTTACATCACGTATGCCAAGTTAATTTCCGCCGCTGCTCGCGATGGCAAGATGGAGTTGTGCAACGACATCCTCGCCATGGCCCGCACCGACGTTCCCCTCCTTCCTCAGTACGCGGTTGTTCGCTACGGCTGGTCTTCGATCCTGGATGCCATGGTTGGTGCCTCCCTGTCGATGGGTAACCGCCAGATGGCCGAGCAGTACCACCAGGAGCTGCTCGCCATGGGCGCCGCCCCCTCCGCCAACACCTTCGGCCTGTACATCACGACCCTCAAGGAGTCTGCCAAGACCTTTGACGAGGCGACCGAGGCTGTCAAGATCTTTCACCGCGCCAAGGCAGAGGGCGTCGAGCCCAGCTCCTTCCTGTACAACGCGCTGATTGGCAAGCTCGGCAAGGCCCGTCGCATTGACGACTGCCTGTTCTACTTTGCTGAGATGCGCGCCCTCGGAATCAAGCCCACATCTGTCACCTATGGCACTATTGTCAACGCTCTTTGCCGCGTCAGCGACGAGAAGCTTGCAGAGGGACTGTTCGACGAGATGGAGGCCATGCCCAACTACAAGGCCCGCCCCGCCCCGTACAACAGCATGATGCAGTTCTTCCTGACCACCAAGCGCGACAAGTCCAAGGTCCTGGCCTACTACGAGCGCATGAAGTCGAAGGGCATTGCTCCCACCGCCCACACCTTCAAGCTGCTTGTCGACACCCACGCCACCCTGGAACCCGTTGACATGGCTGCGGCCGAAGGCGTTCTCGAGGCCATCCGTGCCGCCGGCCAGAAGCCCGAGCCCGTCCACTTCGCTGCTCTCATCCACGCTCGCGGCTGCAACCTCCACGACATGGAGGGTGCCCGCAAGGTGTTCGAGTCCGTCATGGCCGACCGGTCCGTGCCTGTCAATGCTAGCCTCTTCCAGGCCCTGTTCGAGGCCATGGTCGCCAACCACAAGGTCTGCGACACGGAGGTCGTCCTCGGTCAGATGCGCCGCCGCGGTGTCGAGATGACGCCGTACATCGCCAACACCCTGATCCACGGCTGGGCTGCGGAGAAGAAGATCGAAAAGGCGGAGGCTATCTACGACTCTGTCGGCCACGCCAAGCGCGAACCCAGCACGTACGAGGCCATGACCCGCGCTTACCTCGCTGTCGAGGAGCGCGAGAAGGCCAAGAGCGTCGTTGGTGAGATGCTTTGCCGCGGCTACCCCAGCGCAGTTGTCAACAAGGTGCTCGAGCTTCTCGGCGGTGGCGGTGGCGAGGAGGCCGCTGCACAGAGCTAAGCATTCCTCGACCACACCAACCGCTTTTCCGTCAACATATCGAAACGCGCATCGAGCGGCAGCTCTGCATGTTCCTTTTGATTACCACACTTTTCCTTTGTCACTGCCCTCATCTACCGTTTTGTTTGATACCCCGTTGTGTTTTGACGCCGGTGGACAGAGGGTTCTGGGGTGTCCGGGTAGGATGGGCGGTCAGGTTGATTACCGGCACTACGCCGGAAGCATTTCCTTGTGTGTTTCTGCTTTTCATGGTTTGGGAGTATGACTTGGAGGTCGAATTAATATCATTGCCCGACGTTTCGGGAGGTACGGCGTTGCGGCAGCAAAAGGGGTCAAAGGAACGGAGCCACGCGCCCAGGGGCTTAGTTGGAAAGCGAGCGATGACGGCCATTGGCCCACGCAGAAGTCATAGACACAAACTCCACTCACAGCATATAAAAAAAGAGAGCGCAGGGTAGACGCGCGATGCAGCATAGAGGATCGGGAAAGGAACGGGACGGGACAGACGGGAACGGATTCTACGAGGTCAAACAACGACATGCCGTGATGGGGCATGTGATCCTGCTGTATGTATATTACCGGCAGCATTCTGAAAATAAGATGATTCGAATGTTCAAACCGAGGCAAACTTGTGTGCGCTGTAGTGAGTGACTTGTGGGCAAAGAGAGGTTCTTGAACTCTGGACCAATCAAGTCTCCGACAATAAGAGACGCTTCCATCCGTGCCTTCGACAATGGTAGACGCCGGTTGACGCATGTTTCAGCAAGACAGGCAGAAACGGGCCCAAGCTGCAGCGGGACGTTGTGACAGGACGGGAGCATTGAGTCCGAACCCTCGGGGACATACTCGGCGGGAAGATGGAAACGCTATGGAACGAATCCATCCCGCATTGCAGAGCCGAGCATCTGCCAGTTCTCAACGTTCAATTGGTGTTGTTGGTCCGATGGAGCTCTCACAGTGTCCAATAGAGACCGAATCACTGCTTACTGTGTTCCCGCACTGTCTCCTCACCTTCATTCCCACGCCACGATGAGGCAGGCCTCAACGGGCAAACTTTTAACTAGCTGCCTCACTTTCATCACCTCTGCGTCATCACCGCCCCGTCGGCCCCTCATTTATCAATCATCGATTCCAAAGAAAAGGATACACGAATTTTCGTGTCACCACAATTACCCGTTCCAATTGACTAGTCAAAGGAAAGAAGTAGAAACTCCACAGAAGCTTGAAAGAAAGGAAAGGAAAGAAATCACCATGACGGCCTCGAACCCCCCCACGACGACGGCCGTTTCGGCGCCGGGCAAGGTCCTCCTCGCCGGCGGCTACCTGGTGCTGGACCGGGCCTACACGGGCCTCGTCTTCGGGCTCAGCGCGCGCGTCAACGTCGTGGCCGCCGAGATCCACACGTCGCCCGGCGTGCACCTGACCGAGATCGTCGTCGAGAGCCCGCAGTTCGTCGACGCGACGTGGCGGTACGGGTTCCATCTGGCGCCCGAGGACGGGGGGATCACGGTTACTCAGCTGCAGGTGTAAGTTTTTTTTCTCTCATTTTGCATTTCCCTTTTTTTGCAGGTGATGTTTAATGAAACATAATTTGGACTCGGTGACTCGTTGAAATGTGAGGCGGGGTAGTTGGGATGAGTGGCTCACAAGATATCGCTCATCTCATGGATGTTTGCTCTGCTGAATTGTTCAGTGAGGGGTGGTGATGTTTACTACGAATGAAACCGCATCACGCTTAAGATTCATATTCTCTCATTCCATATTCTTGCCAACTCACATTTCTTCGCAGCGGCTCCAAGATCAACCCGAACCCCTTCGTCGAGACGACCCTCAGCTACGCCCTCACCTACATCGCCCGCGCCAACAAGCAGCGCCCCAACCACGCCCTGGCCTCGACGCGCCTCATCATCCTCGCCGACAACGACTACTACTCCCTCCCCGAGGGCGCCGCCGCCACCGCCCCCAAGCAGTCCCGCTTCGCCCGCTACCCGCACACCATCAACGAGGCGCACAAGACCGGCCTCGGATCCTCCGCGGCGCTGGTCACCTCGCTCACCGCCGCTTTGCTCACGCACCACCTGCCCCGGAACCAGTTCGACCTCACCTCCGAGTCGGGCCGCCGCGTGCTGCACAACCTCGCCCAGGCCGCCCACTGCGCCGCCCAGGGCAAGGTCGGATCCGGGTTTGACGTTGCTGCTGCCGTGTTCGGCTCCTGCCGGTACCGTCGCTTCTCGCCCGAGCTCCTGTCCGATCTCGGCGCGCCGGGCACGCCTGGATTCGGCGAGGCGCTGGGCCGCAAGGTCGACGAGGTGCTCGCCTGGGACGTCGAGGTCGTCGAGGACGGGGCTAGGCTGCCCCCCGGCGTGTGCGTGCGCATGTGCGACGTCGACTGCGGCAGCCAGACGGTGGGCATGGTGAAGAAGGTTCTCGCGTGGCGGAAGGCGGAGCCCGAGGCGTCGAAGAAGCTCTGGGACGAGCTGCAGGCGCGCAACGAGGCGCTCGCCGCGGTGCTGGGGGAGGGCAAGGTGGACGAGGTGCCGGCCGTGGTCGGGGCCGTGAGGAAGCTGATCCGCGAGATGGGTGCCGGCAGCGGGGTGCCGATTGAGCCGGAGTCGCAGACGGAGTTGCTGGACGCGCTGGGGGAGGTTGAGGGCGTGCTGGGCGGGGTTGTGCCCGGCGCCGGCGGGTTTGATGCGCTTGCGCTGATTATGCGGGATGACGAGGCGACGAGAGAGAGGGTTGAGAAGTTCCTGGAGGGCTGGAGCCGGGAGAAGGGGGCGAGGGTGAGGTTGTTGGGTGTCTTGGGGGAGATGGAGGGCGCGAGGAGCGAGGGGCTCGACACTTACGCTGGGTGGCTTTCTTGAGGGCTTTTGTTTGTGGACATGAGCGGTTTGGGATGTTGGACGATTCGAAATGTCAGGTTCGGATAAAAAACCTAGTAAAAGTGAATAGATCTGTGGTAAACAGGACACGATGTGTCGTTGAAGCACTGCTGGGCCGTCCACGACAAAATGTGACTGAACCTCAAGACTGGAGTGGAGAGAGCACGAGACGGAGCCGGAGACTTTGTATCGGCTTACCTCACTGGAGCACCGAAAGTCAAAACGGAAGAGCAGCCGGACATCTCGTCCCGGCGAAGTCAGCCTCTGGGGATGGAGTCGAGGTCGTCCGCCGGGTGTGGAGAGGGAGCATCGGCGTGGGTAGGGTGCTTGGGCCGGGGTCAAGTGGGCCGTGCTTTAGCTACTTATTAGACATTTTGCGGAGTAAAATCACAAGCGGCGGACATAGCTCAGTTGGGAGAGCGTCAGACTGAAGTAAACTTCAATCACTTAATCTGAAGGTCGTGTGTTCAATCCACACTGGCCGCAATTTCCTCTTGCATTTTTGTCATTTCGTAGTTTTTACATGTTTGCATGATCCTTCCTTCCTCATTCTTGTACTGTTGCCCTGGGAAAGAGACTCTGTCTGTCCGGGGAGGCAGGTATGCGATCGCAGGTTAAAATGAATGGCTCTTACGGCCGCCGTCCTTCCTCTTATCATATCTTGTCGTTTTTATTGGTTTCCTCCTTCCTTCTTTCTTCTTCTATGTCTGCCCTGGGAGAGAGAGTCTGTCTTTCCGGGAAGGAAGGTATAAATTCGCAAGTGTAAAATGAATGATCGATCGTCTTGGCCGCCGTACTTTCTGTTTGCCATCCGTCTTCGCTGTCATCCGTCCGGCTATACAGACTTCATCCAACCTCTTTCACACTAAACGAGATGGACATTGATCCCCCCAAAGTCGGCGACATGGATGTAGATGTGGACATGGATATGGACGCAGCTCCCCAGCCCGACCCGCAGCCCGAGCCGTCCGCAAGCCCAGTCACGCGGAAACGAAAAGGCCCCCAAGAAGACTCCTCCTCCGACGAAGCTACATCCTCGAAACGCCCGCAGCTCTCCATCGCCTGCGACGCCTGCACCGAGGTCTTCAACCCAGCCGACGTCTTCCAGGCCTACTGCGGGCACAACTACTGCGTCGGGTGCATGACGCGGGTCGCGGAGCTGTCCCTGGCAACGTATGACGCAAGACCGTTTCCTCCTCGCTGCTGCAACGTGCCCTTCCCGCAGAACGAGATCCGGATGAGGCTGCCGTCGGGCGTCAGCCACAGGGTCCTGAAGAGGCTCGTCGAGGACGCGACGAAGAACTACGGGATGTACTGCTGCAACCCCTACTGCTCGGCGTTCTTCAAGTCGAACGGGGAGTTTCCCTTCTACACGGTCGAGTGCCCGTTCTGCCTCACCATGACGTGCATCTTTTGCCGGGGCGAGAGCCACGTCCCCAGCACGTGCGTGAGAGACGACGACAGCGTGTTGGCACGCAAACTCGTATTCGACTTGAAGAATTAGTGACGAAGGATCGGTGACGCCACTCTGGGCGGCTATCATGGGCATTATTAGCTGGACACGACGGAGCATGCGTACATAGTGGTACCCGGAGTCAGTCAGTCGTCGTATCAGGAGACAACAGTAAATCAAACCATTTATTTAACCAACACTCTGTGTTCGTCAGTCATGATACTAGGTACCGGGCCTCCCGCTGTACCATCTGCGCGCGCCTCCCGGCGTCGAACTGCCTCGCGTGGGTGTCACGATTGATAATGAATCAAGACCGGGCGTACAGGCGCGCCTCCTCCCACCGCGCACAAGTGCACGACTTCCATTTTCTGCCGCAGAGATGGCAGAACTCAGCGCGGCAGCGACAGACTGACTGGCAGGGTTTAGTTAGTCTCGGGGATGCCATGACCAATTGCCGCCTGACTGTACGGATGTATCTGGCGAGACCTGGAGAGACATAACTTACGCATGTGGAAACAGCCCTGTTCGAGTTCAACGACCCGACCGCAGGAGTAACAGCGCTGCCAGTGGTTCTTGGCGGCGAGCTCGAGCAAGAGCTTGGTCGCCTCGTCCTGCTTGCAGTCTTCGGCAACCCCGTGGCTCGCACCCTTGCACATGACGCAGGTTTTCTCGTTGCATTTGGGACAGGTCGCGACGTCGTGCTCGATAGACCACTTCGGGACGAAGGTTGAACAGACGGGTCTGTGGCAGTAGGTCCGGTTCGGGGTGGAGAACTCGATCTCCTTGGCGTGGAACTCGCTCATGAGCTTGGGAGTGAGAAAGTGCCGGTCATCGTCGTCGTCGTCGACGGGGATCGGCTTGTCGCAGCACTTCGGGGGGAAGAGGGATTCGTCGGCGATGGCGGCCGTGAAGAGCGATCGGAGGCAGTCGGTGCAATATTCATGGCTGCAAGGGCAGCTTGCTACTTTGGAAGACGGCTGCTTCTTGAAACAGCTGTTACATTGGGTGCTCTCCTTGGTCTTCTCCTTGGTCTTCTCCTGGGTCTTCTCCTTGGTCTTCTCCTGGGTCTTCTCCTGGGTCTTCTCCTTGGTCTTGACGGCCTGCGCCGCCGGCGGCTCGTCAAATAGTAGCTCGTAGGCTTGCAGCTAGTCAAGCAGTAGTTTGGCAACCAGACACTCCCCAACTGACCGAACGTCAAATAGTAGGTCCTCGACCGTTAGGTCGTCAGGCAGCAGTCGTTCAATTAGCGACTCACTACCCAATAGCTCACGAACCACAGGCTTGTCGGCCGGCCGTTTGCTGACCCGTGACGCTGCCCATGCGGAGGACTCGGGCTGGTCAAGAATGTCGTCGAAGTCGTCGTAGTCCTGGTCGTCGGCGTCTGCAGATACGTAAACCTCGGGGAGACCTGCACTGACTGGGTAATCCTCGACCTCGGGCTTCGCTTTGTCGGAGGGATAAGGTGGCAGGTCTTTAACAGACGCCCGCGGAGATAGATCCACATACCGCGGCGCGGGGCGCCGAGGATACGAAGATCCCTCTCCATGTCGCGGCGACTCTGATCCTCCTGTGCGACGAGGGCGTTGATGACCTGTCCGTCGAGACGATTGGCCCTGGCGATTCTTTTGCACAATGACCTGTCGAAGATCACCTGGGCCTGGCGCCAGATCTCTAACTCGTACGTTTCGATGGCTACTCGAGAGTCGGGCGTCTCGCCTTCTCTACGCTTGCCCTTGGCCATGGTCCTCTTGAGGCCCTGCAGGTCTTCGAGCTGCACCTGAATCACCAGATGTAGTGTCGCGTCCTCGACGTCGAGATCATTTGAAGACATGATTTGACCGAGGGGAGAAATATTCGAATATAGAAGTGTCTGTGGTACACTGGCGCGATGACACAGCTTCAAAAGACGCGGAGGAAGTCTGCGTAGGATAAGGGACGTTATCAGCGGCGACAGAGATGTCTTGAGAGCGCCCTGAGGTAGTGATGCAAGCTGGGTCAGTCTTCACGTGCTTTAATGACAGCTTATCCCAAGTAATTGACTGATTAGAAGCGGAACAAGATGAGTTAAAGTGAAAGGAGCGCAAGGATAGCTAGGCCGTGGATCAGATGGATCAGCATATGTTGAGCTGAGCCCTCCTACTTAGCCTTGAGAATGCTTGCATCGTGGATGGCCTCCCGCATAACCCTGATCTCACTCGCGGCCAATCATCTCCTGAAAGTTTCGTCACTCCTCAAGGGAGAGATCGAGCGAGAAGTGCTTAAACTCGTCATTTGGCGGCAATCGATGGCTACTCATTTCTTCTGGAAGGTATGGCGAGCAACGGCGGTGACCTGCGCCGAGACTGTCTTGAAATTTGAGGGGATAAGCGTAGCCAGGATCATCAATTGGCACTCCGAAGGGCTAATGCTTGTGACGATGCTGGCTGAGCCAGTAAGGAGAGGGTCCCCCTCATCTGAAGGACTGATCGATGAGCTTGCCGAGGTGGTGTGCTCGTCAGTGTGTGCGGTTTGAGGATGAGTTGACAGTGAGAGACGAAGCGACAACCAACAGTGAGGGCCCGTGCGTTTATATGGGTCATCAAGGGACGTCGCTGTGATGGGCACATGCATGATTGGCGCATGCGGGGAGTGGGGCTTATCTTAACACCGATAGCGATAAGACTTTGATTGTCTGAAATTTTCCTGAGATTTCCAGTCTCAGCCCAGCGAGGTAGCTACAGACTCGGCTCTCTGCGACCGACAACATCACAATCGACAAAATGGCGGACGATGGCATGATTATGAACTTTGACCTGGGCACCGGTCCCATCAAGCCCCACGTCAAGATTCAAGGTGGTCGCTGGCGCGACAGGAACAAGGCGCAGAGGATCGCAAACGGCGCCGCCCAGAAGCGTCCCTCGTCACCTGGCTCAGACGCCCCGCAGCCGCAGCGATACACTCCCGGATCCAGGAAACCTCGCAGAGAAGACCGCCCCGGCGACGACGATGGCTCCTACGACCGCCCGGCAAAGAGGCCGAGAGCCGAGCCCCCGCGTCCCAGTGCTTACCAGACCGGCAAGCTGCCGCCCGGCAGCATCTCAGCCGGCGGCAGGCCGAGAGACGGCCAGGTCACGTCCAAGCTCTTCTCATACAACCCGGAGCCCAAGACTGTTTTCGACGAACCCCATGGCGGCGACAAGGTGGAGGAAGTCGCGGCAGAGCCCTCGAACGCTCCGTTATCCGACGAAGCCGCCAGCTTCCACGCCCTCGGCATCTCAAGACGCCTCGCCTTGACGCTCTCGGGCAAGATCCAGCTCAAGGCCCCGACGGGCATCCAGGCCAAGGTCATTCCGCAGTTGATCAAGGAGGACAGCGACGCCTTCGTCCAGGCCCAGACAGGTTCCGGAAAGACGCTGGCCTACCTGCTGCCCATCCTGCAGCGTATCCTCTCCGTCGAAGGCCAGATCAAGAGAGACTCGGGCCTGTTCGCTATCGTCCTGGCGCCCACCCGCGAACTGTGCAGACAGATCGAGCTCGTTCTCGCCAAGATTCTTCCGCCGTACCTGGTCAGCACGACAGTCATTGGTGGTGAAAGCAAGAAGTCGGAGAAGAGCCGTCTGAGGAAAGGAGTCAACATCCTCATCGCGACCCCCGGTCGCTTGAGCGATCACCTGCAAAACACCAAGAGTCTCGACGTCGGCACGGTCAGGTGGCTGGTTCTCGACGAAGGAGATCGTCTGATGGAGATGGGCTTCGAGGCGGAGCTGCGCATCATCGTCAGCAAGATCCGCGAGGGTGGTCTCTCAGACACGACCGCCAACGGCGTCTCGCTGGCCGGCCTTCCCCAGCGTCGCGTCACAGTCCTCTGCTCGGCCACCATGAAGATGAACGTGCAGAAGCTCGGCGAGATCAGTCTGGAGGATGCCGTGCACATCACGACGTCAGAAGAGGAGCAGGTCGAGGGAGAGGAGGTCAAGTTCGAGGCTCCGGCGCAGCTGAAGCAGAACTACGTTATTGTGCCGGCCAAGCTGCGACTCGTCACCCTCATAGCGCTGCTCAAGTCAACGTTTTCGCGCAAGGGATCGGTGATGAAGGCCATCATCTTTTTATCTTGCGCCGACTCGGTCGACTTCCATTTCGACCTGCTGCGACAACCGCCAACTGACGGCGAGAAGTCATCAGAAAACCCGTCGCACACAGCAAATACTGTGGCACCGGCCGCATACATCACCTCGCCCGCCAACACCAATATCGTCCTTCACAGATTGCACGGTTCCCTTGCCCAGCCCGTACGAACTGCCACCCTGGCGTCGTACAGCAACTGCAAAGACCCGGCAGTACTCATCACGACCGATATCGCATCCCGTGGTCTCGACGTGCCCTCCGTCGAACTCGTTGTCGAATACGACCCCGCCTTCAGCGCTGCCGACCACGTCCACCGCATCGGTCGTACGGCCCGTGCCGGTCGTCCTGGAAAGGCAGTTCTGTTCCTCATGCCCGGCTGCGAAGAAGGCTACATTGAGCACCTCAAGGCCAAGAACGCCAGCCCCCCTCAGCCAGAGCACTACAACACTGTGTTGCACCGCGGCCTCTCGTCGGCGTTGGAGTTCCCGGTCGAGACGGACGCCAAGCCCCTCGCGTCGACCGACAGAAGCTTCAGCGCTCGCGCCGAGAACCTCCAGCTGCACCTTGAGCAGCGTCTCCTCATCCCCTCGGCGACCACCCTGCTCGACGCGGCGCGCAAGGGTTTCCGCTCGCACGTCAGGGCGTACGCCACGCACATCAAGGAGGAGCGCGTTTACTTCGACATTACCGAGCTCCACCTGGGTCACTTGGCGAAGGCTTATGGCCTGCGCGAAGCGCCCTCCGGAGTCGGACGCGGCGGCCACGACAGCAAGAAGGCCGTCATGAAGCAGAAGGCGGCCGGCAAGCGCGGCGACAGGAAGTCTTCGGGCAACGCCATGGAGGACATTGACACCGGCGGAGGCGATGCCACCAGCGAAATGGAGAGGAGGATGAAGATGAAGATGAGGTCTGTGATGAACGCGGCTAGCGAATTCAACCTGGGTTAAGGGCGGTAATATCCTGTGGGTTTGGTAAACGGGTTATAGATAAAAAGGTCATTGTCATAGCGATTAAATAGTCAGATCCCAAACCGGATAATTTTATTTGTCTTAACATACAACCTCTCTCTGGTGCCTTCCCGAAATATGGTGAGACATCATGCCGCCAGCAGACCGAACCCGAGCCTTAAACGGTGTAATGCAACAAAGCGGTCGGGTTTCAGTTACCCACCTAGTTGTTAGTGCGTCTCACCGAGACGTCTACCTAATCCAGTCTCATCACGACTGGTTTCCCTGGCGATGCCTGGAAGGCCACCGACTTGATCGGGAACGACTCGGATGACTGAAAAGTGATCAGAGAAACCCGTATGATGACACCAGTCGGCAGACCTCTCGACCGCATCTCCCACCGCGAACGAAAGGCCCCCGTTCAATCATGACGCGACGACTTCCTTGGAAACGCGACGATGACGCCCCGGCGACAACGCCGGTGAGAAGGAAGACGCCAGCCAGCACGACCACGCCGCGCAGAGTTGCCACGCCTCAGCGAGCGACGCCGAAGCCGAAGCCAACGCCTACAATCATTAATCATTCGAACCACGGCCCCGCTAGGTCGAACGGGTTCCTAGATGGTGCGCTCACGGCCCGATGCATAGCTCATTCAGGAGTCTAACTGGATTCACAGGCAGAACCCCTTCAACATCGCCGCCGCCCCAGCCTCTTCCAGAAACGTCTGTCTCCCCTGTCCTTTTCGCACGTCTGACAACGTGATGCTGACCCCCAATAGTCCCGTGGAAGAAGGCCTGGACGACGATGACAGGTACCGCATGGTCGAGGACGAGCTGGCCGCCGTCGCGGGCCGCTTCACAGCGCACCTGCACGCGGCGGAGTACCAGCGCCTCCAGACGCACGCGCGCTCGCAGAACGCCGAGACCATCAAGAGCATCTCGCGCCCCGTCGTCGGCTCGCTGACGGAGCTCGCGCGCCGCCGCCAGGAGGAGCTGCTGCGTAGGAAGAAGCAGCGCGAGGCGCTGCGCCGGGCCAAGGCCGCGGCCGGCAGGGACGACGCGGAGAGCGGGGACGACGCCGCCGCGCCGCCGTGGCACGGCACGTCGCTGCAGGGGCTCATGCGCGGGCCGAAGAAGAGCGAGGTCCCGCTTGCGGCGCTGACGAGGAGCGGGAGCGGGAGCGGGACGGGGGCTGTGTTTGGTGGGGTTGTCAAGTCACGCGGGAAGAGGCCGGCGACTGCGCCGATGCGCAAGGAGGTGATCGAGGAGGAGACGGAGACGGAGACTGAAACGGAGGACGACAGCGATGATCTTGGTGGCCCGGTCAAGGCGCCTGTCAGGCGGGACGTCGTGCCCATCGCCCCGAAGCCCTTCCCGAGAGAACCGACTAGGCCTCCGGCGATAGCTCCAAGAGCGAGTAGCAGCACGACGCCAGCGACAGGAACGAAGACGACATCGCATACGAGGACAAGTTCCGTCACAGAACCGAAAGCGGTCTCTTCGAAGAGTTCAGCAGTTCCTTCAAGCATAGGTGTTGCAAACGTGCATGACGACGACGATGACGAGGACTTGTTTACGAGCTTCAAGAACCGCAGAGCCAGGACAAGGGAGCGGACAGTGGTCAAGAAGAAGGACACCTCGGAACAAAAGCCTGTAGATATTATTCCGTCGTTCATCTGAGGAAACTTGCTTTCCAGCAAGACGATTGGCAATATTCGATGGCTACCGGCTGGCCAGTAATATTGGACCTACTAGAGCTGTTGGAGGCACCGGCTTCTTCCATACGGGATATATACGAGCCGAAGCTCATGGGCTTCATGGTGCCGTGCCAATTCTTGGGACATGGAATCAGATGCAACTTCTCATGGACTTATTACTATCACTGGGCTTGGCCTGAAGTGCTCGAGACGGGTGGCCGATGGGCCCCTTCGCTCCGAAATAAGGACGCGAACTCATGAAATTAGGCGACGCTCGATGGTTCAGTCAAGTTTGATCAAACACCAAACACAGATTCTTCATTCGATAGACTGAAACTATTCCTCAACTTCCCACTGTCTCAACGACTCAGCAGTGGTGATGCTCATCATCCGACTCCTCGACCGTGGCGACCTCGCGCTTCTCCTTCCGCGCGAAGATGTCCCGAACGCCGAGGTTCTTGATGAGGTTGGTACCATCCACCGCCAGAGCCGATAGAACATGGGCGGTAGTCTGCAGAAACTCGAGGTTAGCAAACAAGCACAAGCATCGCAACAACGGCAAGGGGACTCTACAAACTCACCTTTGCGTTGACCGTCAGCTGTTCAATATTCGGGTTCTTGATATCGTCGCACTCCAGATGGTAGCACGGATCCTGCGCCGACCCGGTGCCGGTGTGGAGGCCGCCGATGGGCTTGTTCAGCACCTGCCAGAACGAGGCATAGTCGCTCCCGTTGGTGAACCGGGCGGCCGTGACGTTGACGCCTTTGGCGGCGAAGTCAGCGGCGAAGAGCTCCTGGATCACCTCCGAGCCGGGCGGGGCGGCGACGCCGTACGAGGCACCGTCGCCATCGAACACCCCGTAGTAGCCCTTGGCGACCATGTCGAAGTTGAGGTAGGCCAGGATGCGCTCGCTCTCGCCCGCCTCGAGGTTGTTGACGTAGTACCGCGACCCGAGGAGGCCCTTCTCCTCGGCACCCCACCAGGCGAAGCGGATCTTGTTGTTAACGGAGTACTTGGACAGAGCCAGGAATAGCTCCAGCAGCAAAGACACGCCGGATCCTGCGGGTGTTAGTTGTTTGGATATGGAGATTGGAGTCGGGGAAGAGGCGTTACCGTTGTCATTGATGCCCGGACCCCAGGCGACACTGTCCAGATGAGCACCAAGCTAAATCTCTTTAGCAATCGACCGACGTCCACACGCGGCAGTGGGAAAACTCACCACAATAACGTTGTCAGGGTCCCCGCCCTCAGTCTCGGCGAAGACATTCTGCGTCACCCTGCTGTCGACAAACGTGCCCTCCCAAAACGTCGTCGTCAGGACCTCGCCGGCCACCAACCGGGCCCTGAGGGGGTCCCCGATGTACTTGTTCACAAATCCCGTGGGGACATACGTGCCGTCGTCCGCAGGGCCGAGGGTTCCAGCCGTGAGGTTAAGCGCAAAGTCATTAATCACGATGACAGCACTCGCGCCGGCCGCGGCCGCAGGCTTCATCACGCCGGCGTGGAACCCGTCGCGGAAACCCGGGCACAGCGCCTCGCGCACGAGGACGATCTTCCCGGCGGCGTCGATGTCTGCGTACGACGCGGCGTCGCAGGCGGCCGTGCCCTCGGGCCCGGCGACCAGCTCCGCGGTGACGCCCCCGTCCGGCGTCGCGGGGGACTGCGACAGGCCGTAGGCCGGGAGGGCCTCGCCGTTGACGGTCAGGTTGGCGCGGATCTCGCTGCTGAAGACGGCGGGGAAATCCTGCTTCCAGACCTTGGCGCCCGCTTCCGCGGTGGCGGCCGAGATGCGGTCCCAGACGAAGTCGACGGAGGCGGCGTAGCCCGGGTAGCCGAAGGCGCGGTTCCCGCCGTTGGCGGTCGCGATGTCGTTTAGTCGGACGAGGTTTGTTTCGAGGCTGTTTGAGGGAGTTCGATTAGCATACGGACTTGACTTTCAGATTACCAAAAAACCCTACTTTTCCTTGGTGATTTGCTCCTGGAAACTTGCAGAGTCGACGAGCGGCTTCTGTGCTTGCCGCTCGTGAACAGCGCAGGCGCCCAGGGCTGCCCAGGAGAGCACGTTGGTTGCCGCCAGGAACTTCATCTCGTCGGCTCTAGAGTCACCACGAATGAAGGAAAACTCGACTTCAGAGGATCATCGAGAAGTCATCGGCCCCGAGCGAAGAACCTGGGTTTTAATCGCCCTATCTCGGCGGTTGCATGGCATCATCTCTGTTTACTGTGGGACCCCCCCTGGACGGCGGTGTCGAAGGATGAGGAAGGTCGCAGTGAAGGGTGCGGAATCTAATCCCGATGTTTACGGCAACACCGCAGGGCTCCCCCACTTGCATGG
>WIGM01000915.1:0-16907 GCA_014235935.1 Colletotrichum musicola
AGAGGTCAAGGGTTCGAATCCAGCTTTAAGCAGTTTTTTCTTCTTTTTTCTTTTGACTTATTATTAAGTCTAAGTGTTTTTTGCTCAGAAATTGCAGATTTAAAAAGGCCATGAGCTCGAATTAACTGATGCTCCCTTTCGTCCAAAGTTCACACCAGCTTCGAATTCGTACCCATCATCAACTTCGAGTTCCAAGCACCCCAACGCTGTCCAACACCTCTGCTTCCCCTTTTTTCAGACCACCACCACTCCAGCTTCTTCCTCTCTTCTCTTCCACTCATCTACTTTGAGCCCGACCATCACCTCTAACGCCTTCTCAAGGTACGTGTCGGTTGTCCCAAGTCAGTGACACCGTCCAACCTTGCTGTCCGAAACCATCATCTCTTCTTTCGGTCTATTCAGATCTACTCAGATCACCGAAGATGGCGAACAGAGTCTCAGGAGCCCGGGTCTCTATCCTTGAACCCCTTCTCCGCCGCAAACGTGCCGCCTCGGCAGAGCCCGCAAACCAGCAAGCGGGCCCGAAGAGAAGGAAGATCTCGGCCTTCGCGCCGTCGGTAGACGTGTTCAACCTAACAAAGAACACCAAGGCCTTCCCATACTGGTCACGCCTGGTCCCCGAGATCCGAGCGATGATCTTGGAACGCCTCCCCTCTTCCAGGGGCTTCGGCAAGCATCGCATTGGGGATTACGCCAGCGTATCCAGGGAGTGGAAGGCCGGGATCGAGAGCCGCACGTTCGCCAGCCTCAAGATCGACTCCCTGACCCGAATGAGAAGGCTCGGGGAGTACTTCCGGGGCGAGCGTGCGAGCTGCGTCAGGAACGTACATCTCTACACCGACCTGATGCCTTACCGAGATCGCCAGGTGGCGGAAGACGAAGAATGCGTCAACTTCGACAATCGTCGGTTTAGCCAACGCGTCAAGATCCTCTTCGCTATCATTTCAACCTAGAATTCGACCAGCGGCATGACCCTCGAGCTCAGCGCGTCATCGCCAACCGACTTGTTTGCCGCTGCTTGGCTCGAGACCCACGAGGACTTCATTTCGGACTATATCCTGGACACCAACTATAGCAGCCAGAAGAGAGAACGACTACTCAGCAACGTCCTCGACTTGCAGGGCGACGAGAATGGCACCGTCAGCCTCTCGCCGATCCCGGCAGTCAAGCGCCTCGTCGTCAGCCGCCGACAGTTCAGGTCCCTGACGGCGCGCGCTATCACCACCATCACCGGCCATCTACCCGGCCTTGAGGAGGTTGTCTACGAGCCTTGGGAGTTCGTCAACATGGCGGGTCAGATAGACCGCGACTACGCAGTCACCAAACTGCTGGACCATCTCCCCTCGTCGGTGAAGGCCGTGACTCTCAGGGAGACCTCCCGCCCCATGATCCACCGGGACGTCCTCACAACTAAATTGGACCTGGTCGAGGCCGAAGCAGCGGTCATGGCGAGCTGCCAACTGTCGTCCTTATCAAGCTCCGGCATGGTCAACGCCAGGGACTTCTTCGGACCGGCGCGAGCAAACAGCGCAGCGAGACCCATCTGGCCTGAGCTGCGGTCCATCTGCCTCAAGTCCCAGAGCCTGAGCGGGCTGAGGCAGATGAAAAGATGTCACCTTGCTCCTCATTGACGCAGCCGCCGCGGCGCTGCGCATGCCCAGGCTCGAGCTCATGGAGCTCTGGTACGCCTCCGAGGGCAGGGGCACCATTATCCGACTTGACTTGCGCGGCGACCGCGCGAAACTCCACGTCGCCTCTACCTGGGACATTCATCTGGCGCCCGTAGTTCGAAGACTCTTCGGCCAGGTGGCGTGGAACAGAACGCATTGGGACCTTGATTTCAGCTTCGGAGAGATCGACCCGGGGTCCCTGATGGGAGGACAGTACAAGATTTGCGAGCGCCTGCACAGCACGGTGCGTTGCCAGTTGTAGGCCGCTGCGAGGGGACAGTCGACATCATGTAATTACGGACTGTTTCTTTGGTAGGAATGCCTTTGCTGGACGCCCGGTGCTTTCGACGAGTTGTTCCGGGAGGACGACGTCGATGTGGAGGATACTGGGGATCGTACATACCTATCAAAAGGTGACCCGGATTATCTGGATATTCAATGAAAGTGTTGGCGCTCCTTCACAAAAATGGTACCTGTGAATTGACTGCAATCTCGTGATCCCGTGATTCTTTTGGCGGTGGTGTTGTGAAAAACGGCCTGAATCACGTGCAGCATCCAATGGATAGATGCCCCATGTCTAAGTTCACTATTCGCATTCCCTACAGCCCTAAGGTGAGTATCATCCAGTTCGAATGTCACCCTGATACTTTCGCCAACTCCGAAAGCCAGCCCTGACCACTCCGAGATATCATGCAGCTATCAATAGCATCAACAAACCCCCATCTAAACTTGATTTGTGTTACACATGCCGTTTGAAGACTGAGACAATGGCACACACGAAAACCACATCAGCATGGACACAACAACAGCTCGAATAATACTGAAGAGCCAAGGGGTTCAAACAAACACACGCCGAGTTCGACGGAGCCAGTCTGTGCAAGCATCGCCAAAACAACCAGCGCCCTGTATAACGGCTGGCCTGTCAACTCGTCTCTCGTCCTCATCGTATGAAACGAAAGCGGTTCGTCGAAAGTCTGAATTCTCTGGTGGGTTGTATTCCAGAAAACACATTGTCAAGCTCAGTATTTCAGAGCCATTCGTTTCAACCACAAGCAGACTTCCGCAAAGCATCCTGAACACAGTCTCAACTCTTTTTTAGCAAGACTTTGCTGGTCCCTTCCCCACCTGACCCCAGGAATCGCCGATGCCAAGTGCCTAAAACCTCTCAAAGATTGACCGAACAGTAAGATGCCCCTCGGCATCATCAACCCTAGGATATCGGACGGGGCTGTTCTCCTAGGAACGGTGCGCCTCGTCGCTCCGGAGTCCTCCGGCGGCGATGCAGAAGTCACCTTCCACTCCACTTCCGTTAAGAAGACAACCTACATGGTAAGCCCCCCCCCCCCCCCCCCCCCCCCCCCCCCCCCCCCCCCCGTCAACAACCCCCCCCTCCCCCCCCCCCCCCCCCCCTCGCCGCCCGGCGCCCCCCCCCCCCCCCCCCCCCCCCCCTCTCCCCCCAACAACCGGAATTAACCACCTGCTTTACTTACCAGCACGAGCAGGGCGTCGAGACGGTCCTGGTTCCCCAGCCATCAGAAAACGACCCCAACGATCCTTTGGTAAATCAAAAGCTGTCCTGTCTTCTTTGTACACCAGTACTTACGCCTCGTCTTATGCAAAAGATCTGGCCCCGATGGAGAAAAGAGGCCGCCTTCTGGGTAATCTTCTTCAACACCATCATCTTCGCCGTCATCCCAGGACCGATGCTGAGCCCCGCGACGTTCGCGCTCGCGCCGGTTCTCGGCGTCAGCATTACAAAGGTGGCCGAGCTATCTGGGTACCACCTGCTCGTAGTCGCCGCCATAGGGTTCGTCTTCGTGCTTCCCCCCTTTATTTCCGAGAGCGCTCTCTTTCTCTCTCCGTCTTCCTCCGTCTCTTTCTCTGTCTTTCTCTCTCCCTCTTTGCTGAACACGAGAATAAAGCAGGCCCATCGTCTCCGTCCTAGCGCAAAAGTACGGCAAGCGCCCGCAGTTCCTCTCCGCCGCTCTCCTCGGCACGCTCGGCACAGCAATCTGCATCGCCGGCTCCCGGGAGTCGAGCTACGGGACCCTTCTCGCCGGCCGCGTGGTTCAGGGGCTGGGCGTGACGGCGTGGGAGAGTCTCGCGCTCTCGGCGGTGGGCAACCTGTTCTTCCTGCACGAGCGCGGGTGGCGAATCGCCGCGGTCGTCGGGTCGTTGGCGTGCTCGGTGTCCACGACGTCCATCGTCAGCGGGGTCTTGTCGGAGCGTCTGGGGTATAAGACGCTCTTCGTCGCTGCGCTTCCGTTCAACGTGGTTGGGCTGGTGGTGACGGCGGTTCTGCTGCCGGAGATGCAGTATAATCGTGACACGGGCGAGTCGAAATCAGTGTCACGTCCACAGACCTCGTCGGTGATGGCCGGAGATGGAAAAGCCCAGGAGGAGAAGGGAAACAGCGCCGGCGAGGTTTCGGAGCCCGAGTCAATGCGTTCGACGCTCAACACGCTCCCGAAGAAGACGGAGGCTCAGATGCTGGCGCCGTGGTCGGGCCAAGCGTACACAAACAAAAGCATCGCGGCGCTCTTCGCAGAGATCTTCATGCACCTGGCCAACCCAGCTGTGCTCTGGGTCCTGACCGTGAGCGCAGTCATCAACGCATGCTTCGTAGCCTCGAGCTACATCCTCTCACAAATCTATTCCCCGCCGCCGTACGGGCTCAACATCGAGCAGAACGGCTTCATCTGGGCGGGCGCGCTCGTCGGCGGGCTGCTCGCAATGCCTGTCGGTTCGCTGTGCGACTGGTCCGCCGCGGCCATGTCGCGGTGGAACAGCGGCTTCTACGAGGCTGAATTCCGCATCCCGGTTAACGTCCTGGGCGCGGCGTTCGCGGGTCTCGGGTGGTTTCTGTTCATGTGGGTTGTCGAGAATCCGCGGGCGGATGACGTCTACCTTGGAGCGTTCTGTATAGGCTGTCTCGCTTTCAGCATCTCCGCCCCCTCGACATCGGCCAGTCTCTATGTCTTGTGAGTTTCCTCGGAGGTGTTTGTTGTCTCGCGTGACTGACGTCGAGGGCTTGCTTTAGGGACACGTTCCCAAATCACTCGAATGAGATTTTCATCTTCCAGATGATGGTCAAGAACTTTCTGTACTACGCCTTCTCGACCTTCATCAACACGTGGACGACCAACGAGGGCGCCGGAACAGTCTTCAGGGTTCTGGGGATCGTCTCCCTGGCGCTGTTTACCACCTGTGTGCCCATGTGTAAGTTGCCGGCGGCTTACCGTTTTAGAGAAAACAAGTGTTGACGTGGTCCATGTCTGCAGACGTTTTTGGGAAGTTGAATCGGAAGTGGATCAACAGCTTCTACTCAAAGCATTGACGTCGCTCCGGAGACAAGGGGTAACAGGAACTTGTGTAGACGTGGTCGCTTTAGACTCTCATTCTCGTGTTGCTCTAGACGACGGGTAAAAATCGTTCCGAACGTGGGAAGCTCGCGTGTGCCCTGTCTGGTTGCGTGGCAATCTCAGATCATGTCATCGTCGCGGTGGTCCAATGTCGGCGAAGAGCGCTGCACAAATCAGGTCGAGACTCGCGCAAGACAGAAGAGGAACAAAAAGAGACCCATCTCCACTGACCACAAGACCCGCAGCACCCGCTTTTTAAATAACTGGAGGCTTGGGGTTTCTGTGGCTCTTGACTGGGATGGCCCACGCGGGGGGATGTCATGGTGATGTTGGGCGGGAGATGCGTTGTGGTCCGACGGAGACCGGCCGGAGCCGACGTGGGTCCATCTCTCGATTTCTCTCTCCTGTGCTGTATCTCTGCCCTGCATCTCTGCCCTTCATCGCTGTCTTATTCAAGCTTTGGATTTACAAGGATGACATCATCGAAGTTTGGGTCTCTGCTTTATGTGTCCAGGCGGCTGTGCACTGTACATAGAAGCGCATTCTATCGCGTTGAGTGGGTCGAGCGGATTCTGACCTGCCCGCGGACTTGATTGCTGATTGGGAGGCCAAGAGAGAGTACGAGAACGGCATTTGAGCTGATTTTGAGACGGCACCTTTAAGCACGATAGATGGGTGAAATGCAGGCTGTAGAGCGTTCGAGGCCGGGTTGCTTGGCTTGGAAAGGAGGCTCTGCTAGGTGATCATCAACAACCCAGCGTTTATATAGTACAAGTGTCCCAAAGTCCAATACGCGCCAGCTGATGGAGTCGTGAGACGACGGAGACAATGCAACCAGCCCGCAGCCTGTGCCCGTCGGTAGTCCAGGCCGTCATCCATTTCCACCACGGGTTTGGCTCTGTTGGTGATGAATGACAGGAGTGTCGTCCATAGGGTTATCGTCCATTGGGGCGAACTCGGCGATCGAAAGGGCCTTTAAACGACGTTTAAACGTTTCAGTGAGGTTCGTGCCCGACTGGATGGCATCGACCAGGTCGGTGGCACGCATTGGGTAGAAAGAATAGCAACGCTTCTGGAATACGACACAGCGGACGGACGGCGCCGCATTCCCACTTGGACTGGCGTGGCAGCGCAGCCCATCCTGATGCATTCGACTTGATCATACAGATTCAGGAGTTCGGGCGTTCGTTAGACAACAAGACGCTACCGGCTGCGTTTTTCTACAGCGACATTAATAGGGTCGTTTCGAGCGCGTATTCTACCTCGAGCTTCTCAGGGAAAGTGGAACGAGTTCAGAGTCCTCGATCAGAGGAAGAGTCATAAAACGCGAACGCTAAAAGTAAGCTACAAGCGCTGGAGGTGAAATGCCGACCTCGTTACTTCATGGGAATCACCTCTAAAAGACAGCGAGAGTCGAAGAAAAGCTGGCTCCGATGACGAACTACACAAAGCGAATCCTACCAATGAAGGCCACGAAGAGACTGGTAGTCTCAACGGTACATGTAGTCCGTGAGCTGTGTTGTCTGGGCGCATGGTGATTTCAAGTCAATCAACTTCCGGAGGTCCATTAGCGGCCACTCTTCTGCCGTTCCGTCCATGATGTCGCGCCGTGAACCTGGCAATACCGCGAGTTCAATGCTCTTCACTTTCTCCCCTTCCTGGTCTGCGAGTTGGCTGGCCATCATAAAGTCGAACTCGTCATCTATCCATATGCCTCTCACTTCTCTCAGTCGCTCGAAGCTTAGACAGCTCAGGGTGAACACCAAAGCATGAAAAAGACGAGGTTGAATAAGACAGATACAGGACAGAGACGCAGAAGAAGTCCATGATGGCATCTTTCACCAGACCTCGTGGCAAGAGAGGGGGACCAGGATCTGACATCCCCCCAATCGCAGTTGCTGCTGTCAAAAAGGGGCAGGCGGCATGACTGCGGATATAAACGGACCACGACCTCGGAATCCCATCCCCGAGGACCAACGGACGGGGCAAGAAAAAAGTCTCGAACGCGACGTGAATTGAGATTGAAAAACCTGGCCGGGAAGCATGACGACACCACATGTTCTGACAGGGCCTCAAAGCCGGGGAAGTTGAATGTTGTCAAAGGCTGTCAAAACCCCACAGACCCATGTCTCATGCTCGTGCTGGAGAAGCCCGACCTACGGGCGTTGCCGAATTGCCGGCCCACGGGCCCGGACCGTTTCCCCGATCGACGCCGAGTATCCCGACGAGTGCCGGTCGCGACTACTTGATTTCAGGAGGCGCAGAACACCGCCATCTCGTGTGGTGTAGATTTCGCTACCCGTTCTCGTGGTCTCGCAAAGGTTGGGACGATGGTGCGTGACATTGTTAGATGGCTCGATGACAACCACACAACCTGTTCCCGAGAGTATGGATTTGCCGCCACCACGTATGTTCGCGGCCAAGAGCCTAGAATGACTTTCGGGGGGGGGGAAGGGACCCCCAAAACTCACGTGTGTGGTGGTCTGCTGAGGTCTCTGCTGATGTAAAAGTACAGGTCGTTTTCTGCGGTGCCCTCCGCAACCCTGCGCATCGCTCGGGGATCCCGGAGCCGGGGACGATCCAGCCATCATCTCCCAATCTGCAGAGGATCGCCAAGTGCTCTGATGTTGCTTGTTATCCCCTCCAATCACGATCAGTCTCGGCGATCCGGTTCAATCTCCCACCGCGGCTCTGCGACCTTGGACTGCTACTATTCCGCCTCTCACTGCCGGAGAGAAGCCGGATTTTCACGTCGGGATCCCACCTCACGCCTTTTGCGCACCGAACCACGTCCTGGTTCATCGCAAGTTGCAACATCCCATGCCCACCCCCCGTTCCTTTCTCTCATGTGATCGAGCGGGGGATCGCGCCGTCTGGGGTAGTCTGTGCATTTGCGGGGATAGGTAGCTTTCACCTGCTTGTCCGCCCATCGGATCCCACACTGAAATGCTCCCACGGATGTGGATACGCGGTGTGGATATGGATATCCTCACGCGTTCTGAACCTCGGGAGCAGTGGTCTGCTTCGCAAGTGGGAGCCATCCCCAGAAGCGGACCATTAAGCTGCCGGCAATGGCGAGCGTATAAAAAGGGCTCCGATGCGATGATCCCGGGGGGCAGTGGATGCAATTCCGACCTTCACCCCTTTTACTCTCCATATTATAGACAGACCGAATCTGGTCCCCGCCAACATACATGGCTGATACTACAAACGTCGCCCGGATGAGCACGAACGAGAAGCTCGACAGGAGCAGCAGCGACATGAAGGAGGACGCGCCGCCCGAGCAGGTCGCGGCGGTGGTCGCCCACGAGATCGCGCACGAGGTCGACGGCGGGGACTACTCGCCCTGGACCAGGTCCATGTTCACGCTCTACGGCGTGCTGTTCGTCGCGTACTGCTGCGGTGCCCTCAACGGCTATGACGGCTCTCTGATGGGTATGTTTGGGAATAGAAGGCTTCCCCTCTTTGGGTTGGGTGTGTTGCTGACGTGCTGGATAGGTGGTTTGAACGGCTTGACTTCGTACCAGCGCACTTTCGACATGTAAGCAACTCTGGCTGATCGAAACTGTCCCCAGATCTGGGAGGCTGATACGACAACAGGAAAACCTCTGGCTCGTCCACCGGCATTGTCTTCATGATGTAAGACGACGATACACAGCGGATGTGGATGGAGAGACGGGGTCTGACGAGGTTCCAGGTACAACGTCGGTTCTGTTGCGGCCATCTTCTTCACAGGTAAGCGGTCGGAGATCTCCCGGAGCAGTTACCGAGTTACTGACGAACTTTTACCAGGACCAACCAACGATCTCTTCGGCCGTCGATGGGGCATGATGGCGGGCGCGCTGCTGATTATCGTCGGCACCGCCGTCCAGTAAGACGAGCCCCTTACACCTGGGGCCGCACCGGGGACTAACAAGGTAACAGGGCGACGAGCCACGACGTGCCTCACTTCCTGGGTGGTCGCTTCATCCTCGGCTTCGGCGTCTCCTTTTGCTGCGTCTCTGCGCCGACGTACGTCAGCGAGCTTGCCCACCCCAAGGTATGTCGACTTCGATTAGCGGCGACGAGTAGAGCTGATCGATGAATAGTGGCGAGGCACTCTGACCGGTCTCTACAACTGCATGTGGCCCGTCGGATCCATCATCTCTGGCTGGGTTGTGTACGGCTCGTCCTTCATCCCTGGAGATGACGGATGGAGAATTCCCGTGTGGATCCAGGTATGAAACACTACGCGGCCCACGCCGAAGATGTATATGCTGACGACTGGCAGATGGTGACGAGCGGAATTGTAGTCTTCTTTGTTTTCTTCCTCCCCGAAAGCGTATGTAACATCAACACATACCGTCGACGACTGTTTGCTGACTCGCTCCAACAGCCCCGATGGCTCGTCGCCAACGACAGACACGAAGAGGCTGCGCGGATCCTCACCAACCTGCACGGCGAGAAGGACCCAAACCACCCGATCGTCCAGCTGCAGATGAAGGAGATGATGGCCCAGATCTCCAGTGAGGCCAGCGACAAGAAGTGGTGGGACTACCACGAGCTTTGGAACACCCACTCAGCGCGTAGGAGACTGATCTGCGTGCTGGGCATGGCCATCATGGGACAGGTAAGCAAGCCATAGGCACTTCTCTCAAGGAAGCCGAGACTGACACATCCCCTCTCGCAGGCCTCCGGAAACTCGCTGTCGAGCTACTACCTCGTGACGATGATGAACACGGCCGGCATCGTGCAGGAGCAGAAGGTGCTGGCCCTCAACGCGGTGAATAGCGTCCTCGGCCTCCTCGGCAGTGTCGTGGGCGCGCGGCTTACGGACCGCGTGGGCCGCCGGCCGCTGCTCATCTACAGCATCCTCTTTTGCTCCGTCTGCTTCGCCGTCATCACGGGCACCTCCAAGATGGCTGTCGACGACCCGAACAACACCAACGCCGCCAACACGACCATCGCCTTCGTTTATCTGTTCGGCGTCGTCTTCTCGCTCGGGTGGACCGCCCAGCAGAGCATGTACATCGCCGAGACGCTGACGACGAGCACGCGCGCCAAGGGAACCGCCGTGGGCAACTTTGCATCCTCGGCCATCTCGCTGGTGTTGGCGTACAGCTCCGGCCCGGCGTTTGAGAAGATTGGGTACTACTTCTACCTGGTCTTTGTCTTTTGGTGAGCCCTTCCTTTTTTTTCGTTCTTCGTTGGGAGATTCGCCCGGTTGGGTTACCAAAAAAAAACTTGTTTTACTAATTGCCAATTCCGGATTCTAGGGATCTCCTTGAGGCCGCCTTCATCTACTTCTTCTTCCCCGAAACTAAGCACCGCACGCTCGAGGAGTTGGAAGAGGTGTTTGCCGCGGCGGACCCCGTCAAGAAGAGTCTGGAGCCCCGAAGCGCCACGACCGTTCTCGACACGATGAAGGTCGCCAACGAGAAGCAGCTGGCCTTGGATGGCGTCGATAACGTTTAAGGGGAGGATGTCTAGATGCGAGCGCGGCGTCACGGTCAGCGAGGAACTAATGTAGGGGAACGTCAATGGGAGATGAAGATAATGAAAGAATACGTACCTAGATCAACGAGATGAACACGCTTAATGAGCCATACTGTCTGTCGTGGTTGCAGTTCCTGTCCCTTGTCCGTTCACTGGCTTGTTTCTTCCGTTGAACAACAAAGAATGATATCGGGGAATTCGGTGACAACCAGGAGCAAGTTGGCTGACTCGCCGTAATTGACGCCTGCTGGGACGTTTCCGTTTGGTCCTGAGAGAGCATCGGACTTCTCGCCGATGCAGCTGTGTTGCAGGAGATGTTAGTCGGACAGGACATCCGTCATGCGGGGGGAGAAGGACTCACCAACGCCGATGCCCGAGGTTACGTAGATATGCTCCACACGGAAGCACGCAATACTGCCCGGAAGACTCAGACACTTAAGTCTACCAAGGTCCAACCTGCGAGGGGACGAAACAGCGTACGCATCCCTGCAAAGTAACACCTTCGAGAAGAAAGTCAATCATGGCCGGCAAGAAGCCCATCGTCCTCCGCCTCGGCGAGGACATCAAGTACAACCACGACTACTACCGGGACATCTTCACGTCGCGCTTCGACGTGGTGGCCAACGAGGAGCCGGACCGGGCGTCCTTCATTGCGGCGCTCAAAGCCGGCAAGTACGGCGACTTCGCGGCCATCTTCCGGCCGCACTTCCAGACGGGCGGCGAGATGGGCCAGTGGGACGACGAGCTGATCGGCTTACTTCCGCCATCGGTGCGCATCTTCGCGTCGGCGGGCGCGGGGTTCAACTGGGCCGACGTCGACGCGCTCGGGCGGCGGGGGATCTGGTACGCCAACGGGGCCGGGGCGAGCGACGAGGCCGTCTCGGACACGGCGCTCTTCATGATTCTGTCGGTGTTCCGCAACTTCTGGAGGTCGCAGCGGGCGGCGCGGACGTGCGACCCGGAGCAGTTCCTCGCGATGCACCGGCTCGTGGGCAGCATCTCGTGGAACCCGCGCGGCCACGTGTTGGGGATCGTCGGGCTGGGGAATATCAGCAAGAAGCTCGCGCACAAGGCGAGGGCGGCGCTCGGGATGGAGATACACTACCACGACGTGGTAAGGTCGCCTCCCGAGGTCGAGGAGGAGCTCGGGGCAACGTTCCACGCGACGCTGCACGGGCTGCTGGCAGTCGCGGACTGCGTGACGCTGCACACGCCGCTGAACGCACACACGCAGGACTTGATTGGGAAGGAGGCGTTCGCGGCGATGAAAGACGGCGCGAGGCTCGTCAACACGGCGCGCGGGCAGGTCGTCAACGAGGAGGCTCTGATGGAGGCGTTGCGGAGCGGGAAGGTGTCTGCCGCAGCGCTGGACGTGCACTACCACGAGCCGCAGGTGTCGAGAGCGCTGGCGGACATGGACAACGTGACGCTGACGTGCCACAACGGCGGCGCGGCGTTGACGACGAGGCAGAACTTCGAGCTCGGGGCGATGAGGAACATCGTCGAGGTGGTTGGCAAGAATGGAGAGTTTATCGGCGAGCCGTTGACGCCGGTCAACAGAAAGGCGTTCGAGGAGGCATCGAAGTAGTGGTCGAACTAGCGGTTTTCTTCTTTAAAGACACAATCGGGCTTGAATTTTGAAGGCTCTGACATTGAAAATATTCGCGTATCGGCTGTGATGATGTCTGGAGAGAAATTGGAAGTGGTATCACGTGCGGTCTGTGGCAGGCCCGACTCTAGAGCTCGGAGTGGAAAGTGCCTTCCTTCCCGATGTGCCCAGTCTGTCAAGTCCGCTCAGGTCCCTCCTTCCTCCGAGCTCGCTCCCGCCTCTCGGCTCCCGACATCTAGGTACGTACTGTGTAAAAAGCTCTAGACCTTTCTATTCCTCCCTCTCCTCTTCTCTTGCTCGCTTGTTGGATTACATCAGCCAGGACAAACAATCTAGTTATTCGGCAACAGGGAGCTATCTACCTAATTCTCTACTCATTCATCTCCATGTATCCCCAGAGACAATAATACCTGGTCGCTTGCTTGCAACTGCCTCCGGCCTGTCAGCTCCTTCCCGACGTAAAACGCTCAATCCGTCAGCGGAAAACCAAATGATTCGATCTGCTCGCCATCTCAAGCCATGCACCTCCACATGTTACCCTCTATCGCGCCATCGGTGTTCTCTCCGGAGCATCGGAGCCGTCGGCCGGCCGGTGACATCAGGCAGGACCCGCGCCGGAGACCCGCGACCCGTTCGATCCCCCGCAAGCCAAGAATCCGGGGTCCCCAACATTGAGGGGCGCTCCTCTACCCCGCGGCATCCGCTACCTTAATGGATATGTCGATGATACTGCAAGTCATGGAAACCCCACCGGCCTTCTCCCCGGCAAGACCATCCTTGTCGCTGCTAACACTTATCCAGCAGATTCATCCTTCTCTCTCTTGCTGGCTGGCGCCTCCCTTAAATACACCGATGATCAAGTGGAAGGTTCAACCATGCTCCTTCCAGTGCGCCAGTCCCTTCTCCTCGACACATCCTCCCCGTCCTCGACACGGTCGCCAACATGTCAGAAACAATTCAGGAGCAAAAGTTCGACGCCGAGCACACGGAGAAGCGCCGGGCTCTTCAGCCCGACGAGCTGCCGCTGCCGCAGGAGCTGGAAAACCTGAACGAAGATGAGCTGAAGGTCCTCGGGAGAGGGTTGACGCGGCGACTCGATCTCACTCTCATGCCGGCAGTCTTTATCCTCTTCCTTCTCAACATATTGTGCGTGGATGGGAAAAGCGGCGGGTGTGGAGGACAGCGCGCTGATGTGACACAGAGACCGCAACAACATCGCCAGCGCCAAGATCGCCGGCCTGCCCGAGACCCTCAACATGACGAACAACGAGTACAACACCTGTCTCCTCATGTTCTACGTCGGATGTAAATCTCCAATGCGCCTTCCTACAGTTCCACAAGCGAGCTGACCTCCGCCTCCTCCTGCCTTAGACTGCATAACGCAAGTTCCTTCCAACCTCATCATCGGCAAAGTGCGGCCATCCTACTACATCTGCCTCATCACCTCTCTCTGGGGCGTCCTCTCCATGTGCCAGGGCTTCACCACCAACTTCTCTGAGCTCGCCGCCGTTCGCTTCATCCTCGGCCTCGTCGAGGCGCCCTTCCTCCCGGCCGTCTTCGTGCTCATGTCGTGCTGGTACACCCGGAGGGAGCTTCCGCCGAGGATCGCGATCCTCTACGGAGGCAACATGGTCGCCACTGCCTTCTCTGGCCTCATCGCCGCTGGCATCGTCTCTAAGATGGAGGGCAAGGCAGGAAGACCTTCGTGGGTGAGCTCAGAGCGCCTGCCGCGAGTAAAGTGACACAGCTAACCATATGTCGTAGGAATGGCTCTTCATCATCGAGGGCGCCATGACGGTAGTCATCGCGCTCATGCTACTTCCGCTCCTCACCGACTATCCCCTCCAGAGCAAACACTTCTTCGTCACCCGCGAGCACCAGCTGTACGCCGTGAGTCGATCAACCCTCCCCCTAACTTACCAAGTCCGTCGACCCGGCGCCGCTGACCACCAACGCAGGAATGGCGCATCCGCAAGGAAAACGCGGGCATCATCGACGAAGACCCCGAGTCCATCTTTTGGGGCCTCAAGCAGGCTCTCATTGACCCGAAGCTCTATCTCTTCATCGTCCAGCAGATGGCCCTCATCACTGCGCAGTCTTTCAACAACTTCTTCCCCTCCATCGTGGGCACTCTTGGATATGGCCGCACGACAACGCTTCTACTCACCTCGCCGCCGTACTTCTTCGCTTTCATCGTCTCGCTGTGTGTCTCGTTCCACGCGGCGCATAACAATGAGCGGGGTTACCACATTGCCATCCCCATGATGTTCGCTCTCCTCGGGAATATCTTAGTAAGCACATCTCTTGCGGTCACATCTCTTCTTGGTTACTGTGCGTTATCTTGAAATAACACCACGCTGACTCGTGACACAAAACAACAGGCAATATTCGTCCCCTCCCTCGGCGGCCGCTATTTCTCCATGTTCCTTATGACCTCGGGGTCCTACGCGCCGTATAACCTCTGCGTGAGCTGGCTATCGGCCTCACTACCCCGGCCCCGCGCCAAGCGCGCGGCAGCTCTCGCCATCGTAAACTTCATGGCCGCCGGCGTCGCCCACTTTTACACTAGCTACATGTTCCCTGACAGCCAGAAGCCGCGTTACTACGCAGGCGGCGCCGTCATGTCCGGCGCGTGCCTCGTCTGCGCTGGCGTCGCGCTTTCCATTAAGTTCTATCTTAAGAAGCAGAACGCCAAGTTCGAGGAGCAGGAGAGGGCGGGCGTGACGAGCCACAGCCACATCTCCGGGTCCAAAGCTGGGCATGGCGGGGAAGGCGTTGTGAGCTTTCGGTATGTTCACTGAGGCTTGGGGAGGGAGCGAGTTGGGGCGCAATAGCGTCTGGATTTCTTTGGTCTGCTGTCTGGAAAATTCACTTTATTACGAACTGGTTCTTGTTTGCTCTCAGTCAGTCTGTTTGAAGACTTGGAGGATTTCAATGTTGCCTATCTAACTAGATAGGTGGGGACCCATAAATTAGAGTCAGTGTCACCAGTCAGAGTACACAGCAAGCGGTAAGGAAGTAGTGGATAAAGTGTTGTGATAGATATAAAAGAGACTGATGTAAAGAGCGGCTAGAAATAGCTCTGACGGTAGCCCGTCACGTGATAAGTACGAGACATATAGTGGCCTGTGAGCTCGGAGGAAAGGTGGCTCCGTGATAGTTAGTCCATGCCACTTGGTTGAGATCACACTCAGTGGAAATTTAGGCGGTCAGCGGCAAAGTGGAGTACACGTGACCTGGCAATCTTGACGTTATGCATGCAGCTATCGCCCTCTAGGTGAAAGTGAGTCGACCGTAACAGCCTAATTTTTGCGACTGCCGGCGGCTGTCTACTGGACAAAGACAATGCCGGTGTTGGAGTCCTCATCGCTGGGCTTGGACGGGCGAACTTGTCTGTTCTTTCTGGGATCGCCAGTGCTTTTGAGCGGGCCGGCAGGGCCATACTCTGGCTCTCAGACTTGTTTGTTCATACCCAGGATGCCTCTGTCCGCCAGGTTCTCGCTTCCAAATTCGTTAGGGTCATCGCGGTTCGGGACAAGGAAGACACGGCCTGGCTTGATGCCGTATCCGTTTCGATGACCTCCATAGGTCATTTCTCTAATGGGGATGAGAGGGTATCTGCCGAACTCCATCGTTGAGTTCCAGACAGCCACAGCTTCGAGGTCAGTGAAGTTCACGTTGCGGAGTGCATTCCAGAAGTCGCCGGGTGTAAGCTTTTGCGGTCTGAGGAGCAAATGAACCTCGCTCTTCTCGATACTCCACTGCAAGAACATTCTTCGAATGTTGACGTCGGGCCATTTCTCGGCGAGCTTGTTGAAGCGCTCATCCGGATCGAGTTCTGTGTACTCGATTGATTTCTCGAACTCACGAAACTCGCGCTCTCGTTTGCGATCTATGGCGGAAGCTGCGGGTCGCGGAGGAAGTGCGAATACGCATTTCTCAGGCAATTCGAATTCATCTTCCTCAGAGAGTCCGGAGACCTCGAGTTCGGATTCCTCAGAGGTATCAATGTTTCCGAATCCCCTTGGAAAGCCATTTCCCCAAGGTCTCCTTATGCTCCCGGGTCACCGGGGTTCGACATTGCCTTTCTCGGGGTCGTTGGGCGGCATGATGGTCACGCGCCCGAGAAAGAGCTGCGAGAGAGAGAGGGAGAGATAGAGAGAGAGGGAGAGAGGGAGAGAGAGAGAGAAAGTGAGAGAGAGAGAAAGTAAGTGAGAGAGAGAGGGTGTATGTGTGAGAGAGTGAGGCAAGGTGTAGTCGTGTGTGTGGGTATGAGAGAGAGAGAGAGAGAAGAGTGTCTTTCTCTCTGTGTGTGTATGTGTGTGACAGAGAGAAAAGATAGAGAGAGAGAGAGAAATAGGAAGGGGGCAAGGTATGTTGAGAGAGAATGGATGGGTCGTGTGAGAAGGGTTGGCGACCTTGGTGCCTGATTGTGTGAAACCTCCGTTCTGGAGAGTAGCTAGAAATTTAATTAGGCTTGTTGAAGACTTCTAGGTTGCCCAGGTCCGAAAGTAGGTAAGTACTGGTAAGGTTTTGGTACCCGTCAAAGTGACAATCACCTGTGTGGTTCCTCAAGGCACGTGACGGTTCCAGTAGGCACACCGCGCGACTACTTACATAAGCAGACGTAAACAGCTAATTGCTAGAATGTGGTAATGCTACTTGGCACCTGTCTACCTAGGCAGGTACTAAAAGTAGGTTTTTTTTTATACTTAATGTTACGGCCAGCCTTCTGACAGTGAGGGTATGTTAACAGAAGCTGAGGTTTGACGCTGTAAACAGTACTGCAGG
>WIGM01000916.1:0-16902 GCA_014235935.1 Colletotrichum musicola
TTCTGAACGGCACCGTTGGCCTTGATGTCGACGATATCACCGACACGGTACTCGCGGAGGTACGTGGAGAGCTTGATCATACCCTTCTCACGGAAGTTTCTGGAGAACGCATACTGCAAGCAGAATTTCGTCAGCGATCTGGCCGGGACGTCGAGATGATTCGGGGCGGTGTCGTAAAACTTACGCGCGTTCCCGCGCGGAGACCTGCGGGGTGACCCATTTTGCCGGTGTGCTGTCGTTAGGTCGGTGTCGTTAGGTGGTGATGTCGAAATCTTGGAGTTCACAAGATTTCCCAATGAAAAATTCCCAAAGCTGCAATCGAGCAGGCCCAGGTTTGTGCGCTGCGCCGCGGAGGGAAGTTGGCCCGCTGCCGACAACCTTCCTCTAGGGCAGGAACCACCGCAACCGAGCACACGCTTTCCCGATTGGGAAGCCCCACTCTCAGCCCTCTCCACCCACCAGATCAATTTTCTGACTTGCAGATTTCACGGTTGGACTCTTTCGATCGTCGAACATTTCCAGTCAACCACCAAGGGATATCACGGGACGGCAAAATGGCTCCGTAAGTCTAGCGACAGCGACTGCGCGCGTGCGCACTCAGTGCGATTCGGTCATGCTAATTGTTACCGCAACAGTCTCACCTACTCCAAGACCTCTAAGGTCCCCCGTCGCCCCTTCGAGGCCGCCCGTCTGTCAGTATTCCCCGGCCACTGAACGAGAGCTTGCTCTGTTTATGTCGTGGAATCAAAACTGACTTCGATACAACAGTGACTCCGAGCTTAAGCTCGTTGGAGAGTACGGTCTCCGCAACAAGCGTGAGGTCTGGCGCGTCCAGCTTACCCTCTCCAAGATCCGTCGTGCTGCCCGGTATGTGAGAACCTTGGTCGCGTGCGACAATTGCACGCTTTTTTCGCGGAGGTGAAGAATGTCGCTAACATCCGCCGCAGTCAGCTCTTGACCCTTGACGAGAAGGACCCCAAGCGCCTCTTCGAGGGTAACGCCCTGATTCGCCGTCTCGTGCGCGTCGGTGTCCTCGACGAGTCCCGCATGAAGCTCGATTACGTCCTGGCCCTGAAGGTCGAAGATTTCCTCGAGCGCCGCCTCCAGACCTGCGTCTACAAGCTCGGCCTCGCCAAGTCCATCCACCACGCCCGTGTCCTCATCCGCCAGCGCCACATCCGCGTCGGCAAGCAGATCGTCAACGTTCCTTCTTTCATCGTCCGTCTCGACTCCCAGAAGCACATTGACTTCGCCCTCACCTCGCCCTTCGGCGGTGGCCGCCCCGGCCGTGTCCGCAGAAAGAAGGCCAAGGCCGCTGAGAAGGCCGACGGTGGTGACGAGGAGGAGGATGAGGAGTAAATGCAACGCCACGCTTGCTAAGGAATGGTCTTAACAACTCTGGGACTGGCTGGAAAACAAAAACCAACCACGGAATTTGGGGTGTTCATAGTCATGGGCGTTCGCCAGAGGAAAATGGAATGATTGCATCAATTACGGGATACCAGGAATGAATTTCACAAAAGTCAATGCTCTTCATACCTCTGCACGCGAATTACGAAGGGAAAATGGGTATCACTTTTTGTCGTATGCAATGCCTCTCGATAGTCTAGACCAATTCATCTTTCCCCAGAAACTTGGCCATCGGATCGTTGGCCGCGGTCCGTTTCCTCCTATACTCTTCCATTTCCGCTTCAGATACCCCTCCCATCATCTCCTCGACCGTCCGTTTCTTTGCGACCTTCTCAGCTGGCGCTTCCCCCTTTTCCTCCTCCTTGGCGGGCTCTTGCTCAAACGCCTCCGCCAGCGCAGCACCGGTTCGTTGCCGCTCAGAAGCCTCCAAGGCCAACTTGCCCTCCTCACCCGTGCAGTAGCTGTTCTTGACTAAAGAGTGACAGCAAGCGTAACCCCATTGAAAGTTCGACCACCAACTGCCCCACACTGAGGTATGGTTGTGGATATAGACATCCTCGGGGTACTTGGACTTTGCAATGACCTTGGGCGCGCCCTTGATGAGACCGCTCTCGTCGTACTCGACATACTGCTCCGACTCGGTAATGAGATTCTTCATCTCCTCCGGCATGGTGTACTGCGAGGTGTCGCCGTACAGCTCCTTGAGCTTCTTCTCTCTCTCGGCACGCTTCTTCTCCGCCTCCTCCTTCTCTTTCTTGCGATAGAATTCTCCCGCCGTAGGGTTAGCCTGAAGATGCTTTGTTGTGTCGCCGCTCTTCTCTTGGGCTTCCCATGCATACTTCTGTGCCTTTTCAAACTCTCCCGCATCGCCTGAGCCCCGCATGAACCCCTCCTCAGCATACAGATTCGCTGCCTTGTCCGCGGTAGCGCCGCCGTCTACAAGGGATCGAGTCTTCGGATCGTACTTGGCGGAATCGAGGTCCAGATTGAGCAGGTACTTGGCCGTGTCCTCTCGTATTCTAAGCTGTCGCGTGGCCGTGCTCTGGTGCTTGCTCATGTCGTTCTCCTCGGCGTACTTGTCGCCGTCGTCCTGCTCTTCCTCTGTTTCGCCCTTCGACAACGCCTTCTTCCTTAGGTTTTCCATCTGATTAAACTCCTCGACAACGTTGCGGTACTCCTTCGGGTCGTATCCGTTCCAACGGTCACGCTTGGCATCCCAGCCGAGTTTCACGTCTTGAATGACCTCGTCCGCCTGGATATCTTTCCCAGTCCACTTCGCTCCCTTTGCTCTCGGGCGGCTTAGACAGTCTTTCGCCTTGTGCGTCATAGCGCCGCAGTTCTCGCAGGCGCCTTTGCGATACTTCGTCGCGGCCGGGCCAGCCTTCCTCCCACGGTCGTACCATTGCGACTGGTCGTTTTTCTTCTGAAGACGTTGATGCTCGAGGTAATCGGTTTGGTCGCCTTCCTCGCCGGCATAGAAGGGTCGTTTACTGATGAAGGACGGAATGTAGATATTCTCCTCTTTGGAAGCGGCGCCCGACGCCTTCGGGTCCGGTTTTCGGGGCGGAGGCGGAGGCATCTTGGATGCAAATCAACCAGTCGCGAATGTACAAGTGGGAATTTGCGAGGAGGTACTCTATAACCTCCGTGGGTATCGTCAGATTCGTGGAGGTTGACTCGTTCAGTTGCGATGGGAACGAAATCGCGTCGGGAAAATACTGGGGGGAGTGGCTCACATAGGTAGGTACCATAGTAGTGGCTGAAGTGTGCTCCACCTGTCGGGCCTGGGGTCCACAGTGTCGTGGCCTCCGGGCGATGGATCCTTCTTGCAAATGTTATCTAATCACCATGTGACTCGGCACGTGAACTCGCGAATCCTGGGCGTCAGTACGCGCCCGGCCTTCCTCTAACACGACATTGTCGCGTTCCCTTTCACGCTTTCCGAAGTGGACAAACGCGACAGCTATCCGTCGGAACACCTGGAATCTCTTTCGACCATGAGAGTGCATCTTTGTCTTCGCTCTCATCCTCCATGAGTCACTCCATCGGTCAACATGGACCTCTTCCGGGTGAGGTTAAACTGCATAGATCACTACCAGGCGACTCCGACCCATTACGATCCGCAACTTCGCAATGATGTTGGTCCTGCGCAAGCCAAGAAAGGCCCCAAAGTTCCAGTCGTACGAGTTTTCGGCTCTACAGAAACTGGACAGAAAGTTTGTGCTCACATTCATGGAGCATTCCCTTACCTTTACGTTGAGTATCAGGGTAGCCTACAGCCTGAAGATGGTATGTGCTGTGACTAAATTGTCAGTCCCAAGCTGACTCAACATAGTGGGTGCATACATCTATCGCCTCCATCTGTCGATCGATCATGCCTTGGCCGTCAGCTACCGGCGCGATCAGTTCGGAGAGAATGCTAAGTTCGTTGCGCGCATTACCCTCGTCAAGGGCGTTCCCTTCTATGGGTTCCATGTTGGCTACAAGTTCTTTCTCAAGATCTACATGTTCAACCCCATGGTCATGACGAGGCTGGCAGATTTGCTTCAACAAGGGGTCATCCTGAAGAAGAAGTTCCAGCCCTACGAGGCCCATCTCCAATACTTGTTGCAGTTCATGACGGATTACAACTTGTACGGATGTGGCTATTTGGACGCGTCTGATGTCTATTTCAGAGGGCCCATTCCGTCTTACGAGGTGGAAGGGAACTCCCAGCATCTGTGGCATGACCGGTCGATTCCTCGTGGCCGTGTTCTTGACGACTTGAGCTTGCCCAGAGTTAGCCATTGCTCGGTTGAAGTCGATGTTTGCGTCCAAAACATTGTCAACCGCTCGATGGTGAAAGAGCGCAGACTTCATCATGACTTCATTGAGCGACTGGAGCCGTTACCTGCTGATATGAAGCTTGTCTACAGCATGGCGGGATTGTGGAAGGACGAAACTCGACGGCGGAAAATGAAAATGCCCAATGCAGCCCCCGGAAGCAGCCCCTTTCCAGCAGAGGTCCTCGTTTCTATGTCTGCAAATGCACGGGACTCGCAGCCGCAAGGATGGATCCATGAGGAGGAATACAAGGGGGAAGTCGCTAAGCTGATTGAGGCTGAAAAGAATCCAGAGGATCCCACTGAACCAAGCTTTGAAGGATTCGTTGAGAAAATCCCCCTTGAACCGACTATCAAGACGGCTCTTGAGTCTGTGGAAGACCTGTATCCTGCCAACCTACTGCCCGCTTTAGGTTTAGCTGCGAACCACGTAGCGACAATTCAGAACCCAGCGAGCAGCATTGAGGTCGACGAGCAGGCGGTGCTTGAGCTTAGCTCTGACGATTTGGACCCCTTTCCGGCGGACTCCGATGAAGAGGCTCTCATTCAGCTGGGCGAGAAGACGACTGACCGAGTCGACCCAGCAGCAGAATCTGGAGAGAAGCAGTCAGGTCGTCGAAACTCCAGGAGCGCCCTCAAAAGCAAAGACGGACAGGAAATTGTCTCTCGGAAAAGAACAGTCAATGGTCTGTCGGACCTAACACTTCCACCTTATGAGGGCGTTTGCTCAAGCAGACTCAAAAATGGCCTGCCGCCGGCAGTTCCAATTCTGCAGGAGCTTCTCGATGCAGCTGATGAGGAAGGCCTTGTCTCCAAGCTGCGAGGTGAATCACGCTCAAGAGGGAAGCGGAAGGCGTTTGCCGAGCGTTCTGTATCGCCTCCCCCAGCAGCGCCCGTCGCCAAGCGTGTCAAGACTGACCCCAAGGTGCAACTGACACCCGCCTCAATCGAGATTCATAGTCTACCCAAGCAAGCCTCCAAGCCAGTGGACTTATCTGTGAAACAGGTATCGATACTACCCTCCGCTTCGCAAAACAATCCACGTTCATCGCAACGCACGACCGGGAAGCCAATGGCCAACCAGACACTGGACTTTCCGGTAGTCAAAAGCCAGGAGGATCCAGGAATCAAACTCCGTCTGAGCCAAAAGAGCCACCCGGGGGCATCTCAATCTGTCGCTAAGGACTCCCAAAAACATGTTTCTTTCAATCTTACGACAGACGTGGTGGGCGGGAAGGTCGAGTCCAAAAGCACATCAAAGAAGGTCCGCATCGCAACTCCAGTCACAGACTCGACTAGCACAGAGACACAGCTGCATCGAGCGCAGACTGCTCTTGGGGTGTTTTCGAACAGGCAGCACTACTTGATCGGATCATTGCCCCCAACCTCGAAACAAATTACATCGACATTGAAGGACCTTCAGATTGCAGATGTGATCTACCAAGATGCCTACTATAGCGAGGAGAAGGACGTCCCCTCTCGCCCTAGAGAATACGCTGGTCGAGAATTTCGACTTGAGAGTAACACCTTGCCCTATCTTGCCGACTTCGACCCAACGGGAACATCTACAGAAAACACAAGCATGAAACCTGAGCCGTCCGTTAGTAAGGCCAAAGCGGATATGATGTATGAAAGTCAAGGAAATGCTTGTTCTTATCGAAGCTGGGAGATTGCGCAACCACCGCCGACCTACAAAGAGATCCAAGAGTGGTGGGATAACAGAGAGCATGCTCGGACGACCCTGAACGGTCGACCTGGAAAGCCTGGTAGCAGTCCCCAATCATCAAGGCGCCAGCTATCTCAAATCGAGGGCGCGACACCAAAGAACAAGCATGCCTTCAAGTACTCGCCGAAGAAAGAGTCAACGAGCGTCAAGCATGAGGCGCAGTACATGAGCACCATGGCCTTGGAGGTCCACGTCAACACAAGAGGCAAACTCGTCCCGAACCCGGAAGAAGATGAAGTTCAGTGCATATTCTGGTCAATCAAGGCCGATGGCACGGCCAGTAACAGCCAAGACAAAAATGGCGGAATCATCGCTGGTGTTGTGGTCCTTTCCCCAGATGGCGCTCTTGCCCAACGAATGAGGCGGTACATCTCAGCAGAGATAGTTGAAGAATCATCTGAGCTTGACCTCATGGTACGCATGGTGGAGATTGTCCGGGCTCACGATCCCGATATCCTGACGGGGTATGAGGTTCACGGCAGCTCTTGGGGTTACCTCATTGAGAGAGCTCGCTTGAAGTACGACTATGACCTTTGTGACGAGTTTTCTCGTATGAAGAGCAACTCGCATGGCCGCATCGGGAAGGAAAACGACCGTTGGGGTTTCAATACTACGTCTACCATCCGCGTCACTGGGAGACACATGATCAACATTTGGCGAGCGATGCGGGGCGAGCTGAATCTCCTTCAGTATACCATGGAAAACGTGGTCTGGCATGTTCTGCACCGCCGTGTGCCTCACTACTCGTGGAAGACCCTCACAGAATGGTACAAGAGCAGCAGACAACGAGATCTCGACAAGCTGCTGCGTTACTATCTCGCGAGGACGAGAATTGACATCCAAATCCTGGAATCAAACGAGTTGATCCCCCGAACCAGCGAGCAGGCGAGGCTCTTGGGTGTGGACTTTTTCTCCGTTTTCTCGCGCGGCTCCCAGTTCAAGGTTGAATCCATCATGTTCAGGATCGCCAAGCCCGAAAACTTCATGCTCATTTCCCCGAGCCGAAAACAAGTCGGTGGCCAAAACGCCCTCGAATGCCTGCCTCTCGTCATGGAGCCACAGAGTGCATTCTACAACAGCCCGCTACTGGTGCTTGACTTTCAGAGTCTGTATCCGAGCGTCATGATTGCCTACAACCTCTGCTACTCGACGTTTCTCGGTCGTATCGTCAATTGGAGGGGGATGAACAAAATGGGCTTCACCGAGTATCAAAGACACAAGCGATTGCTGGAGCTCTTGAAAGATCACATCAACATCGCCCCCAACGGCATGATGTACGTGAGACCTGAGATCCGCAAGTCACTTCTGGCGAAGATGCTCGGCGAGATCTTGGAGACTCGAGTGATGGTCAAGAGCGGAATGAAGCAAGACAAAGACGACAAGACACTGCAGCAGTTGCTTAACAATCGACAGCTCGCGCTGAAACTTCTTGCTAACGTTACCTACGGCTACACGTCGGCATCTTTCTCGGGTCGGATGCCTTGCTCTGAGATCGCTGACAGCATCGTCCAAACTGGACGAGAGACACTGGAGAGGGCCATCGCTTTCATCCACTCACAAGAGCGCTGGGGTGCTGAGGTCGTCTATGGCGATACGGACAGTCTGTTCGTCTACCTCCATGGTCGCACCAAGGACCAAGCTTTCGATATTGGTAACGAGATCGCCAAAGCAATCACGGACATGAACCCCAGGCCTATCAAACTCAAGTTTGAGAAAGTATACCACCCCTGTGTCCTGCTCGCAAAGAAGCGCTACGTCGGGTACAAGTATGAGAGCAAAGACCAGGTCAAGCCAGACTTTGATGCCAAAGGCATTGAGACGGTGAGGCGTGACGGAACTCCTGCAGAGCAAAAGATTGAGGAGAAGGCTCTCAAGATCCTCTTTGAGACTGCGAATCTCAGCGAAGTCAAGTCTTACTTCCAGAAGCAATGCGAGAAGATCATGCGGGGGTCGGTCTCGGTGCAAGATTTCTGTTACGCCAGAGAGGTCAAGCTCGGGACGTACAGCGAGAAGGGCCCGCCGCCTCCTGGGGCCTTGATCAGCACAAAGAGGATGCTCGAGGACGCGCGCGCAGAACCGCAGTACGGAGAACGGGTGCCGTATGTGGTCATCACCGGTGCCCCGGGGGCGCGGCTCATCGACCGATGCGTTGCACCGGAAGATCTGCTCAACGACTCACATTCCCAGCTGGATGCCGAGTACTACATTTCGAAGAATCTGATTCCACCCTTGGAGAGGATTTTCAACCTGGTGGGCGCCAACGTGCGCCAGTGGTACGACGAGATGCCCAAGGTGCAGCGCATCCGTCGCGTCGACCAGACACTGGGAGGCGGACTTGCCAAGAAGACTTTGGAATCGTATCTTAAATCAGCATCATGCATCTCGTGCAATGGCAAAATGCAAGAAGAGGGCGTGTTGTGCGCCAAGTGCCAGCAAGACGCGCCGTCGTCTTTATTCAACCTTCAAACGCGGTTGAACCGGGAGGAGAGAAAGTACATGGATGTGGTCAAGATATGCCGAAACTGCGCGGGGCTCCCGGCGGCAGATGAGGTGCCTTGCGACAGCAAAGATTGTCCAGTATTTTACACGCGCGTCAAACAGAGGGCAAGCCTGAGGACGGAGAAGAGTGCATTGGACCCAGTAATTCGGGAGTTGGTTTCAAAGGCAGGGAGGGCAGCATTGGAGTGGTAAAGAATGGGGGGCGTTTCGTTTTCGATTATGATATCCGACGGGGGTTCGGCTGCTTTGTTTGTAATAGTCTTTTTGGCGTCATGGTGGCTGCAACAGACAACGGTTCTTGTGATGCGCAACGGCCTCGGACGGACAAAGACCCATGAAGTTAGGGATGAACGACCTGTTATTTGGGACGGGCTGTCTGCGCAAAGATGAAGCGAGCCAGGAGAGTTTAGATGACTGCAACTCAGCTAGGCTGTTGTGAGACTATCATGTATAATAGTTTGCTGCGTGTCTGCTCATGTTATGTTCCATTACTCTGTACAGTGTGTTATTTCATGGCGACATGAGGACATGAGGCAAGCTTTAGTGACCTCCCGTCACCTTTGGCTCGCCAGGGGTCCCATTGCCAGCTTTTCTCGCGGGGTAAACAGGGATGTTGCCGCCGAACCGACCGGCAAGAGGTGGTGGCTCGGATTGATCAACGCGGGTCACTCGGTACTTATCCAGGCGTCTCGGTGCGCTACCACCGCTAAGTACGGGTACCGCAGGCTTAATTCTCCACACCAGGTAGGGGCGGCGAGCCTGAGAAGCTGCGGGCGGCGTATCTACCTGCAGCCCGTACCTATGATGACACTATTAAGCGCCTGCTATTACGGCGCAGTACAGCGCGGGTGGGTTGTGGCCAGCCCGAGTTCCGTAGGGCGGCGCTGCTCCGAAAGCTTGGGGGATTGCCCCCAACTACCGTAACGCCCCGGGGCCTCATCCTCTATATTTGCCTGCTGCGGCCAGCTGTCATGAGGCATCGCTCCCGTCGTCACATGACGCTGTTCGCGCAACCCATTGGACACCGCAAGCTCCAAAAGTGACTTTACCAGATCCATCTTCGACCCAGTGTCTATTAGCCAAGAACTACAGAACGTGGGCCACAGTCTAGAAAATCGCAGGGCTGCCGCACCCGATCGCTTTGTTTCTGAAACAAGAGCTCTTCTCCCACCGAACGCAATAGAAGGCCAACTCGTCCAGCCCCCTCCGACCGATACCTCCGAGACTGTCACGATACTATCTAAGCGCCGATGCTCCCGACTAATCCCCACCATCTTCTCTTGCCCGTCCTCTAGCAGCACTGTGCATAGTGCCGCCGCGCAAAGAGAGGAACCTTAGGGTTGAGAGAAGAAGAAGCCATGGGGGGTTGGACCGGGTTCTTGTTCGCCTACCTCCTTGGAGGTCTGACCTTCATACCCCTGGCCATCGTCGTCGTCCTCGCTCACGCTCACTTCACCCTTCCTTATCGACAAGATGCCGACACAAGTATCGACGACGATGCAGATGACCTGGGCTCCGTCGTCCAGCCTGGCGACGACCTCACAGCTCTCGAGGCTGCGAAAGCCGGAGATAAGGACGACACGGCGGGGGCGAAGCGCTCGACAGCTCAGGAGAATGACGTAGCGGCGGGCTACTTCGCCGTCTGCCGTGAATACACGCCCATGGGGATCAACGCGAAGCCCATCGAGCGAGCCACGCCAACTGGCTCGGCCACTGTCGCAGCGCCGAGCCAAAGCGTCTACCAGACTATGTATCGGAGCATTTTCGAGCGCAAGCCGACTCCGGGGCCTTTGGATAACAGGAACGGGCTGAGCCAGCGTCCCAAAAACGCCGGCAACGTCTTCTACGTTGTTCTCAGGTAGGCGCACCTCGTCACGCACGCCGCCTTCTCGACTAACAAACTGCTGCAGGCATGGGCATTTGATGCTCTTTGACGATGACGAGCAGATCGAGGTCCGACACGTGGTATCGCTCGCGCACCACGACATTAGCATATACTCTGGCGGAGACGTGACACCGGAGGGCGAGCTGTACATCAAGAGGAATGCGCTGTGTCTGTCGCGGAGGCCGGATGGTCCGGAAGTTGGCCCAGACAGCCAGCTTTCGAAACCCTTCTACCTCTTCTCTGAAAACTGCTCAGCCAAAGAGGACTTCTACTTCGCCCTGCTCCGTAACCAGGAGCAGACCTTTGGCGCCGAACGGAAGGCGCCGAAACCCAAGCAGTTCGAGGTCAAGAACATAATATCACTCGTGCAGAAGCTGCATTCATCGGAGGAACACCTGTCGACGAGATGGCTCAATGCCATGGTTGGCAGAGTGTTTCTGGGCATCTACAAGACAACGGACCTGGAGCATTTAATTCGAGAGAAACTCACCAAAAAGATAGCTCGCGTCAAGCGTCCGTCGTTTCTCACTAACATTGCTATCCGTGGCATTGATACTGGCGAATCAGCTCCCATCATCACCAACCCGCGCCACAAGGACTTGAATGTCGAAGGAGAATGTGTAATGGAGGCCGACATACGGTACACCGGAAACTTCCGAATCGAGGTGGCTGCGACGGCTCGCATCGATCTTGGGGCGCGTTTCAAAGTCCGCGAAGTCGATCTGGTTCTCGCCGTGGTCTTGAAGAAGCTGGAGGGTCATATGTTTTTCAAGATCAAGCCACCTCCCAGCAACCGTGTGTGGCTTTCCTTCCAAAGTCAGCCCAAGATGGAGATGACGATTGAACCGATTGTGAGCGCCAGGCAGATCACGTACACTATTATCCTGCGGCAGATTGAGAACAGGATCAAGGAAGTCATTGCCGAGACGCTGGTGCAACCGTTCTGGGACGACATGCCTTTCTTCAACACGGAGCACAAGAAGTGGCGTGGCGGTATCTGGGAAGATGACGATGCGGTAATTGGCTCATCGAATCTGGAGACCAACGTGGCACAAGAAGGCGACGTGGAAGCAGTAGACCGTCTAGACGAGACAGGAGATTTGCAGGCCGACACGCGACCGTTCGAGAAGAGCCACAGCATGCCGATCGTCGAGAACTCGCCAACCACCAGCCTGTTTGGCAGGAAGATTCTAAAGCCGCCTGGCAGCCCTATGAACGGTTCGTCTACGAGCCTCGATGCGGCCGGCTCGCCTACGTCAACGCCATCTATGCCTAAGCCGTTTAGATCGCCGTCAATCTCGAGTCCTGCAAACCCCGTGGTCGGCACCGAAGCCGCGCACGCCGATATGTTCAAGCCTTCGTCGTCACCACCCGATCATGCCTCAAGCATGATGGCGGCCCTGTCAGCGAGATCTCAAGGTAACTCTCCGGCGGTAACACCGGCCGAGACCCCTTCGAGACCAGCGCCTGCCGTGAAAGCCCCTAGCCAATCTTCGGCGTCCTCCCGCGAGGCCACAGACAACGAAACCGACGTCGATCGTACCCCTTTAGCCGACAAACGCAGAAGTACGGCGTCATCTGCGGAGTCGGTGCGGGTGAACGACTCGGCCGACACAAACTCGCCAACTTCGTCTTCGAAGGCTGCATCTGTAAGAAGTGCGACGGGCTCCATCTCGAAAGGCCTGTTTCGGCGCGATACCACGGGAAGCACGACGTCGGGCACCTCCACGAACGGTGAAACGAAGCGTACCACACTAGCTGCCGTCGCAAACGCTGCAGTTACTGCCAGGCAGTGGGGTTGGAACGCGCTGCAGAAGCACAAGGACGCGAAGAACGGCAATCCGTCGGAGAGCAACCCTCCACTTGATCTGAATCAGCCGATGGGACGAGGTAGGCCCTTGCCGCCACCCGGTACGCCGCTTCCGCCTCCGGAGAGGGGCTCTAAGGTCACTCCGATCCCGGTGCCAAAACGCAAGATTGTGCCTCCCCCCAGCATCTCCGACCGTCCACAGCCAGCTACCCAGGGGGAGACCAAGACCGAGCGGAGGCCTGTGCCGCCACCGCCTCTGCCATCGCGGCGTCATATTGACAGGCCCCAAACCGACGACGGGGAGAACATGCTGGTGGTCGAAGCACCTCTGGACTCGGAGCCCACAACGCCCATGGACGAAAACGTTCCTCAGGCAGCATACATGCGTCCGTGGGCCGAGGATGTTGACGACGAAGAGGATCCTCCCTCTATCAGCTCTCAGTCTCGCGCCAGCAGCAACAGCAGCAGCAAGGATACCAGCCGTACCCCGCCACCCCTACCGCAGCGACGAGCCAAGACAGCTTCGGAGAGTCCCATCGAGGCTGTTCCCGCTAATGTGCTGGACGACGATGACGATTACTCCGCATGGATGGACAACACGGAAGATGACAACGACGAAGCGTACGAGGACCCGAACAAGAAGACGAGCATCACGGTCTCGTGAGAGATGGACGTAACGGGACTTGTTTCTGCGGCACGGAGTTGACGGGTCACATTCGCTTCTTTTGTTTTATATTTTATTTCTTGTTCTTTCTGCATGGTGAAGGAGAACACTTTGGATTATCGGTAGTACGGAACGGTAATGGGGGCCAGGGGAGTTGTTGATTTAGGATACCACGATCATCAGTCAGCATGCATACACACACACACACGGGGAGACACTCTTTGGAGGGCGATTCGTCCCTCGGGGACGCAAGTATACTTACACCTTTTTCTGTACATACATACACAACCTGTGTTGTTAAATAGAATGCTCCCGCTTCCGACCGACTTCTCCGTCCCGTCTACAATCTCCGCGCTGCCCGTGTCATCACACGTTAGGTCGGACCCGAGAACGACGTGGGATGATGGATGATAAGACACACCCCCACCCAACCCATCCTCTGTGTTCTGGATGGAAATTAGTCGGCCTTCAGAAGGGAAAAAAAAAAGGACGTGATATTTCACACTAGACAGCCCCACGTAATTTTCCGTCATTACACCGCCGACAAGGAAAAGGGGAGGAGGGGGAAGCAACTTTCACATGTCCCTCCCGCGCGAGCGGGATGATCCCGGTTCCGCGCCGCGACAGCACCGCAAAAAAGGGGTTGGGCACCGGACGGAGCACGCGGAAGTTGGCCACGGGAAAAGGAGATGGGAGATAGGGGGTGGGCGCACGAGGCATTTGGAGCATTTTAGCACTACATCTACACGCGCAATGTGGGGGGTATTTTCCCATTCAACCCCTCCTCGAAGAAACTCCTGGAGAGAAACAGACAGAGAGGCTTGCTTGGTTGGACCTTGGTAGTACGAACATAGAGAATAGTTTAGTAGTAGTAGTAAGAAAAGTTAGAGAGACAGTAGAAAAAAAAGGTAGTTACATGAAGGACTGGTGTTTTTTTCCTGGCGGCCGACAGCTTTTCTCTTTTGCAACGAGAAAAATTCGAGACACCAATTGAGTGTGTGTGTGAGAGTGGTTTGGTACATTTGCCACCGTTTCCCTTTCCCCGTTTCCCCGATTCGCCCACGCCGTTTGGTTTAGCAAAAAAGATAGCTCGGCAAGTTTTTTAATTACCACATGCGAGACAATGTCAGGTTGCTCCCGGTAGTAACAACAGACAATAAAAGGGTCAGCGTTGAAACGGTTGACGGCCCTATCCCAGGAACAAAAAGTCCGGGAATTGGCAATGTCGGTTCGGCATCAGTAGCGGTTTGTTTGTAATCGAGTCGGTGTGACAAGATGCGCAATAAGGAAATTCGGGTTGTCGGTCGTGGGACGCGATGTCCTGGATGCAGTCGTAATAAGTGATTAGGTCGGAAAACGGAGGGAACATGCCTGAGCTCTGACAGAACGCAAGGGCATCCCAGGCAATAGACGGCAAGGAGAAGGTTGTCATAGACGTCGTGATCCGTTGCGTGAGCGAATTGATCATGAGCGGGGAGGGTCCCCCCCCCTGAGCCAATTCTGGCGTAGCGAGTGGATTTGAAGAGTGCTTCATTGCTTTTAATTACTTGAGAAGGCCGCTCAGCAGCCGGCGTGGAGTTGCCGATGGGTCCTCGAACCACAGTTTTAGGCTCGCGACTTCAAGGTGCTCATGGGCGTGGGCGTGGGCGTGGACGTAGACGCAGACGTAGTAGACGTAGACGGTCCAGTGTGGGACTGTGTGTGAGATCCCGAAGGGCGGCCCCTCTTAGAGTGGTGGTGCAGAGTACCGACATCGTGCTTGCCTACATAGTTGTTAATATCCTAGCTTTATGAATGACAGTATAAATGCGAGACTGACCATCGCAGCAGGCGCGCACGTTCTCTAGCCTGTCGGCATCACGGTCTTGCCTCTCGATAATCTCCCGCACATCCTCCGCGCTGTCATGAACCTCACTGGCCTCATAGATGCTCGAGTTCTGTCCGGCCGCACTGCGGCTCCTCAAGCTCGAGAAGGTGTTGAAGTAGCCACTTATCCTCCCCAAGGTACCGATTGAAGGCCTCTGGGCCTGGGTAGCCTGGCCCTTGTTGGGGGTCAGGGTAGGGACGTTCATCGACATGTCTACCGCCGGGGACTGGTTGCGAGTGGTTCGCGAGTTGTACGACGACAGGGATGGCGGTGGTCGTGGCCGGGCTGTGGAGTTCGTGCGGCGACCAAATTGCGGGTTGAACTCATCCACATCAGCCTGCGTGATGTTTCCTGCCATCTCCTCCACGTCGGACTGTCCCTCATCGGTCGTGCGAAGCAAGAGGTAGGACAGAGCGTTGAACCACGTCTCATGTCGCTGGCCAGTTGTGCATGTAAACTTGATGGTTCTGCCAGGGGAGATGACGATCAAGCTCTTGCGGTGGAGACCAGGAGGCATGGGGTTGTCGTCGGTGACCACGCGAACAGCCTCAATGGGCACACTCTTGCCGCGGAGCTCAGAACGGCCGGCAGTCGCTGGGTCGCGGTCGCTCCAGTACAAGGTCCGAGTGTAAGGGTGGACCCAGAAGTATCGCCTGTGTCTGTAGTCGGAGATCTCTCCACGCCCAGCCTTGCGGGTGTATTTCCACAGGTATTCGCCAATCATGGTCGATGTGATTGCCTGGATCATGCGAGGGTCGGTGTTGGCACCAAAACCAGATGGGTCCATGCCGCCCAACTCGTTGCGAGGGTTGAACCGGTGGTCAATCTCGGATACGAAGGAGGAGACCGACGACCGTCTGCTCATAGCCGACAGCTTGGTCGGAGACTGGACCTCGGCGGTTCCGTAAGATGCACCGGCGCGAGCGACGCGGGGAGTGGGAGCCTTCGTAGTAATTGACAGAGGAGACTGCGGCCTCGCGCCATTTGGAGTCTGGGGTCGCTGGTTCCTCATGGCAGAAGCAGGCCACAAGGGAGGTCCCATGCTGCCTTGCGATGATCCGCTTCTAGCTGCCTCAATGGCCTCCTTGTGGTTCGAAGGCAACGGCGGAAGCGGCTGGTTGAGAGCGCGGCTGCTGCTGGCACTGCCCGGCCTTCTGTGGGCCAAGTCCATCTTCTGGTCGGTGGACATGCTGCTGAAACTGTCGTGGGATGGGCGGCGGATGCGAACGGTACCCGAAGTACTCGGCGTGCCAATGGTGCTACCAATAGCCAGAGACTTATCTGAGCTTGGTTCAGCGGATTTGGTCTTCGCCAAGAGCATCTCGTCAATTGCCTCAGCCGTCAGAGACGTTTGGGCGCCGTTGTCGGTAGTCTGAACGGCAGCCTTGCGAGGAGACCGGCCGTTGGCGTTGGTGGAGATTTCCTTGAACGGACGTTGAGACTCGGGCGTCTCAGACTGCCGGACATCGCTGGGCGATTGTCTTGTCTCGTCCTCTGCAATGATAGGGCTTGACGAAACCTTGTTCTTACCCCGCCCAAAGACGGAGCCCAGCAGAGAACCGTTGGTAGGTGTTCTCGGTCTGTCTTTCTCATCGAACGGAGACTCCATGTCGCGCGGGAGGATGAAGCCATCCCGCTTGGGGCTGCGAGGCGAAATGGGGTGCGTCTCGATGGATTCGATATTCGAGAATGCGAAGCTGGGCTTGAGAGCCGGGATCTGTGGCGACTGCACGGGCTCGACTTGCTGAGAAAGGAGGGAGGAGAAGTCGAGCGAAGGGGGTGGGGCAGCGAGAGGCTCAACAAACTCAGAGTGGATGCTGGAGTACGCGAGAACAGTAGGAGGAGGCGCCGGAATCTCGGGCTCCGCCTTTGGCTCGATATCCTCCGACGAGATAGACGAAAGAGTGAGCGCCGGTGGTGGCGGTGGAAGCACTTCCGGCTCTGCTTGCGGTTCAATGCCCTCGGAAGAGAGTGAGGACATTGTGAGAGACGGGGGAAGCTCGGCTTTCGGTTCGATATCTTCAGAGTAAATTGACGTGAGGCTAAGGACAGGCTTGGGGACGATGACTTCAGGTTCCTCCTTAGGCTCGATGTTCTCGGCGGCAATCGTGGAGAACGAGAGTGACGGCACCTCAGGGATGATCTCGGGCTCCGCCTTGGGCTCAACAGTCTCTGCCACAATTGAAGACAGACTGAGAGAGGGGGGGAGGACCTCAGGC
>WIGM01000917.1:0-16858 GCA_014235935.1 Colletotrichum musicola
TTTGGCCCTGTGACTAAGGAGAAAACCGAGCCGATAACTAATAAACGATATCGCTAGATATATAGTTTAGGGGGCGATAATAGATACCCTATCTATATGTTCCATAAGCACCCGCTACTAAAGTGCAGATATGCTATACTGGAAATTGCACCCGAAGACTGGGTACCTAACAAGACAACACAAAAAAGGGTGAATAACTACCTAAAGGCAGATAACGACCTCACTAAGTGCGTGAAAAGGGTTAGAGACAAGCTGAAAGTGGAGGGTAAACTGGTTCTATAAAAGGCCTGACTATATAGGCGATATCTCGGAGCTATAAATATAATATAGCTTTATAGTACCTTCACAGTCCAACCGTCGATGTTAGCCTACCTACTGTACAAGTCAGTAATATACAATAGTGGTACGAGCATCTACGTCTTTAATAACAAGGACAGGTTTGTTAACCTATACCAACTAGAGGAAGGAGACCACCTTTAGGCAGGAACTATATAAGTCCCTATTAAGGGATATAGTGAAGTCGATATCTGGGCCGTGGCAAACCACAACGGCAAGAAGGTGAAGCTTTGCCTATATAACGTTGCCTACTGTCCAAACTTTCTTACTAACTTAGTGTCGTTCCGTTACCTTAGGAAACTAAGTATATAGTAGGATATACGACTAGGGTAGAACTGCCTTTATAGGGTAGACAGTACATTTGTCTGTTACTTATACGAGAAATATAGCTAATAAGTTATTAAAGATATACCTATAGATATAATAGAAAGAGTATCGTTCCTAGTAGTAAGAAATACTAGATAAAAGAAACGAAATCTCTATAGTACTACTAATCTATAGTACTATAGGATGGGCTACTTAGGAGTAGGCGTTCTCGAGTACCTCGTTAATACCTTAAGGGGTATGAGTATTATTGAAAAGAACTGGATAGGTAAGATAACGATTACCGACTGCAATACCTATATAACTTTAAAAGTAAAACGAATAGTATTATAAATTCTTTATAAATCTCTCTAATAGTCCTAGTTAAGTAACTATATAGTTATTAACTTCTATATTATTAACCTAGTAGGTTATAGAGAGTATATATTAGTAGTAATGTTTATAGACCGAGTAATAGAATATACGTAGGACTATTACCTACTAAACCGTATAATAACTATACTAAAAGAGGTTATTTAGTAGTTTATTACTATAATAGATATTTAATACTCTATAGTAGTAAGGGTTTTTAAATATAATAGTAAGATTGTAGTTATATATGTACAAGTATGTAAAGTAATTAAGGAGACTAGTCGATGTCTTAAACTATTGGTACTTAATACTTAGGCCTAGAATAGAGGGGTAGAGAGGGTAGTAGCTGTGATTAAAGAGAAAGCTGGAACTATAAGAACTACTATAAAACTACTAGAAATGATATAACTAGAAATTATTAGAGCGGCTACTTATACTTATAACTGGACGCCTTTAGTAACTAGGGGGTAGAAATCACTATTTAAACTATTCTATTAAAACTACTAGGATATTAATATTACTAAACTATACTAAGGTTATATATACGCCTATAGCTATAAAGCGTATACTTTTATAGTAGACGCGCAGCTTGGACGGAAGAGATCCTAGAAACTATTACTAAAAGCCTAGATCGATTACTTTATTAGATATAGCTCTAGTAACTTATACTATATCTAGAACCCTATAACAAACTAAGTTATTACTTTAAAAGATATATTTTTTAATAAGAAAACCTACTTTAGTAGTGATATTACTGACTTAAAAGATAACTTTTAGTAGGTCAATATAGAAGTCTTACTAGTCTTACTCTAAAACTTAGATATAACTAATGTACTACCTATATTAATAGTATACTATTATAATATAACTGATAAAGAATACGATAGTCTTCCCGATATCTACGATAAATTACTATAAGCTAAAGAAGAATAATACTATTATATAAAAGTTTAGTTTCAGTTAATAATACTACTTATTTTACTAAACTCGTCCTTTATTACCTAATTATTAGAAGTACTTGGGCTAAAGGGGTAGAGGAAGAAGAGGCATACTACTAACTCGCTAAAGAATGTAAAGAACTAGGGTACTTATATAAAGCTTACTCTAAGGACTTCCTAAAAAGCCGCTTTTATAGTAAGTACTTTTATAAATAAATATAGGAAGAACTAGTCTTCTAACGTAGAGGATACTAGTTAGATGGGAAAATACTATACTGTTAATAACGGGGCCCAAATAGACCTTAACTGTATTAATTATAGCTATAAGGTTAGTAGAGGCTTATCTATAGTAGTTAATGGAATAGATAGAGTGGATTATAACGTTAACGAGAAGGGAGGTTAAGTGGACTATATCTGCGTTAATTATAGTCCTAAGGCCGTTATTGAAATTAATTAAGATATTACTATTAATAAGAAGGGGGGTTAACTAGACTATACTCGCGTTAATTATAGCTATAAGGTCGGTAATAATTATATTTAGGAAGTTAATTGCTATAGGGTTGATTATCCCCCGTTACTAAAGGACTATATAAGACTCAAAGGCTATCTATATAAGGTTAAATTTCTAAGGGCCAAAAACGACTATATCTACAGCTACTAAAAGATAGATACCTAGGAGGTTATTAACCGTAAAGAAGCGAGAGGACATTAAGTCCTTAGCTACTACTAGGTATATATATATAAGTACGATAAAAACGGGAAACTTATTAAATACAAAACAAGACTTATTGTAAAAGGAGATTAGTAAGTTAAAGATATAGTTAGGGATATATATACTACTATATTAGCTAGCCTATTATTTTAAATACTTATAACTATTACTACTAGGTATAATCTCGAGTTTCTATAATACGACATAGTTAATGCGTTTGTATACGCTCCTATAGATAAGATTGTGTATATAGAGATGCCGCTAGGCCATAAGGAAGCCAGTAAGGTATTGTGTCTAAAAAGGGTATTATATAGCCTATAATAGTCGCCTTTACTTTAGTAATAATACTTTAAAAGTAGTCTAAAGATAATAGGAATAAAGTGTATTACTAGTAAGGACTGTTGCTAGTGAATGGGGAAGATACTCTTCTTCTTCTATATTAACAACTGTGTTCTAGTATTTTTACCCGAGTGCTGTAGTGAAGCTATAGAGCTTATGGACTACCTTAAGGAGATGTATTACCTTAAAGGTAGGGATGATCTTTACTGGTTCCTTGGGATAGAAGTGACTAGAGATAGAGGTAACAAGAAGTTGTGGTTATTATAGGTAGTGTATATAAATAAAATTAGTAAACTCTATGGGATAGGTTTGCCTGTGTATAAATATAGAAGGACTACTAATATCCCTATAGGACAAGAAGAGCTACTTCTATTGTTAGGAGTTACTAGTTACTAAAGTATTAATACGTACTAAAAGAAAGTGGGATTAATTATATACTTAGCCGTTATAACCCGGCCGGATATTGCGTTCGTAGTTAGCCGGCTGGTTAGACAAAACTAGAACTCCGACGATAACTACTATAGGGCCACTAATTACGTCCTCCTATATATAAAAGAAACCGCGTATCTTATGCTGGAATATGACGGTCAGATCGATACGCTAGTTGTGGCTTCGGATACCAGTTTTGCAGATAACTTATCTAACCGCAAGTCGTCACAAGGATATGCTATTAAACTCTTCGGTGGACTTATTAGCTGGAGGGCAAATAAATAATTAATTGTTATAACGTTAATAATAGAAGCTGAGTTACTCGCTCTATCTTAGATAGTAAAAAAGGCAATATTTACCAATAGGTTAATATTAGTCCTATAACTAAGTATTTTTAAAATAACTATCCGAGTTACTATCTAGTGTAATAACTAGTAAACGATATATCTAGTTAAGAGCGACCTTGTTAAACTATAGACAAAACTCTAATATATCGATATTTATAACTACTAGTTACACTAGGAGGTAATAAAAGGTACTATCGATGTGACCTATATACCTATAGTGAGAATAATCGCTAATAGACTTATTAAGGTACTAGGTAAATAATAATTTAATAACTTTATTAATATATTAAATTTAAAGTAAGGAAAGGATATAAATATCTTATAATTATAGGTACTTATATAATACTATAGGGGCAGATTATGCTCTTTAAAACGACCTAATCTAAAGGGGTGTGTTAAAGGGAAGGGCTATATGTATGTGGCCTGGGCGAAGGTGCACGTACACTTTGGCGTTTACGCGGTATATCGGAGTTAGTGGCTCGCATGTGACGCGGCGCACCAATCTCCTTTAGGGGTGCGCGTGCGCGAAAACAGTAAGAAGAAGACGATCGATCAATCAATACAACAGGGACAAGAGTGCCCATACAACCCCTACGAGCGTGCGCATCTACGATTCTTGACAGAAGTACTATATACGGAGATCCTATCCCTTATCGAGAAAGGAGTCCTCTCTTTCGTCCCTAGGAGCGAGGCTCTAAAGGGTGTGGGGCTAATAGCTAAGTAGGTCCTTAAGTATAAGAAGGCCTAAGGCGTCTTAACTAAGCATAAGGCTAGGATTGTAGTAAGAGGCTTTTTATAGGTATATAGAAGAGACTTCTATAATATATATATATTAATATTTAAGGCTATATTATAAAAAATCCTCCTTACCTATACGTATAGAAAGGGATTCGCTATATACTAATAGAATTTCGTTAGGACTTATCTAAATAGAGATCTTAATAAAAAGATCTATATATTACTCTTTAAACTATTTAAAAACTTCTTTATAAATACCCGTTTTAAATATTATACAGCCGTTATAGACTATAACAACTCCTAAGACTAAGTTATCCTATTAAAAAAGGCCTTATATAGGTTATATTAAAAAAAAGGTAATAGTAAGTTAAGTTATAAGAGGTTCTATAGATCTATATGTTTAAAAAGCTCTCCTCTAATAATACTACATATTATAATATACAAAAAAAGGTTACTATAGCTACTTATATCGATAGTATTATTATAATTAGTCTAGAAGAAGTACTAAGCTGCGCGTTCGATAATATAAGCGAGTAAGTTAAAGTAGTTAATCTAGGCGTCCCTAAAACGTTCTTAGGCGTTAAGTTAGAGTTTTTAGCGATAAAAATAATAATTAGTTAAGGTACTTACCTATAAGAGATTATAAAAGAATTTATAATAGAGCTTAAGCCTATAGATACTCCTATCGAAACGGGAGCACTTAACATTATAGTTTTAACTAATAGAGATATAGATCTATAGCTTTAGGTCTAGTATAGGTACTTTATAAATAAGATTGGATTTACTTTGTTAATATTTTAACTAAATCTTACTTATAGATATAGCCTATAGGGAAAATTCTCACATTAACCTCAAACTTAGTATTAAAAGAAAGCAACCTATATAGTTAAATATACAATAAGCTATATAAATTAATCGATTAAGTATTCTTTAAACCTAAGAAATAATAAGAGTAACGTACTCGGATTAGAGGGCTACTGCAACAGCGATTATACTAGGTATAAGAACATATTATAGTCTATAACTAATTAGATATTTTTTATAATAAGAGGGCCTATATCGTAGAGCTCTTTTTAACAAAAGACTATTATAAAGTTATCTACAGAAGCTAAATACTATACGGCATTAGCCATAGTGTTAGAAGTAGTATAAATTAAAAGCTTTCTTTTAGAGATTAGTAAAGAGCTCACAGGACCTATACCTATATAGATTAACAACACTAGTACCATCGCCCTTACTGTCAAAAAGGGTGGTAGGCCAGGGGCGCTGGAAGCGATGCACACGCAGAGCGACTAGGATGCCAGGAAGGCGCTAGGAGAAATGTTTGGCCGAGGGCCGCACTAGAGGCGCTTAGTCACAGGGAACACGCCGGCAGGAGGCGCGTAAGGGACACGGACAGGCCTTAAGCAAGGACAAGTACAATACACATCACGATTGACCCCTGAATGTGTATCGACGAGTATTCGAACAATTAACAGTCTAATTACCTACTAATTGGCCTACCTATAGGTAAAACGAAGCTATTCGAAGATCCGATTAACTGCAAGACATATGAATACCCCGTTTACGTCCCTTAAAACCCACGCGATAAGCCCGAATTAATAACGATATAAGTAAAGATGGAATCTATTGTCCTTAACAACCCTAGTTAATGGCCGACCTGGTATAAGGTTTTCTAGGGTAAAGCTACCGATTTAGACGTCTAGGAGTAAGTGGATCCCGGCGCCGAAAACCCCGAGAAGTGGATGCCGAAGTTGGAGCCTCTGGCCTTTTCTGACTACAAGAAGAAAGGTATACTGCGACATACCCGCGGATCAACTATCGAAGTGTTATAGACACTAGATATCGAAGAAGTACGATCGAACGAGACGGCTAGACGCCTCTAAGACCTTGTTAAGGAGGACCGTGAGGAGTATGTATAGCTCCGGAGCGACTATAACTATGATATCTGTATCTACGAGTGTGAAGTGGCTGTTCTACGAGAGCTCTGTAACTGGGTCCTATCGATAGTAGCCGCGAAGTACGTTAATGCGTGCTGTGACCCTATGGAGACCCTCTACGCCTGGATGGTTAAGTTGAAGGGTGTGGCTTCGATCTCGAATAATGAACAAAAGAGTGCCGCGCGTGAGGAGTACGAGAAGACCGTTAAGTAAGCGGCTATAAAGTGGATAACTACGAAGGCCGAGATCGAGAACTGGCTCGAGTAATGGGAGGCCGTAATGTTGAAGGGACAAGAAGTTAACCTGGCCTAGATAAGGGACTTTAGCGAGTGGAGCGAGGACTTCCTAAAGGTTATTGCGAAGACCGCTATTTCTGCGTTCTACGCCACGTTCGAGGCGAAGTTCCACGAGTCGGACAACCCCTCGATCAGCGAGATCTCTGTGGAAGTACGACGATATATACGAATCCACGTAGATACGCTGTCGACAGGACCAAGAACCTCAAGAGGTACCTTTATCACAACAAGAGAAGGACCGAAGGAGACTATGCCTCGGAGCGTAACCAAGAAGCGATATAGGGCCACTAATTCGTGGACCCAAAACGAGATACCAACGTGCCACGGATGTGATCTGCCACGACACCTACTTGTTAACTGTTTCTACTGCTTCCTAGAAGAAGCGTACGAAGGATGGAGGCCTAGTAACGATATTATGAAGAAGGTCACCGAGCGTCTTAAGGCCGATGACGACCTCGCGGACCGTGTGAAGAAGATCCGTGAGTAATGCGAGAAGGAAGCGAAGCAGACCTGACTGTATGGTCGGTGTATGGGGTCAGCTAACGTATTGTGGAGGAAGTAGTATACGAGTGACCGTTCTGCGTTCATGATCCGGACTGAGTACCCATTACATAACTCTGCGATATACGACTCAGGATCATCGCTCCACGTGTTCAACAACCGGGCTCGATTCTCGGGTTTCAGAGCGGCTGAACCAGGGGATTACCTATGGGCAGGAGCCTTACAAGTCCTAATCCTAGGGTATGGGAACGTGGACATAACGGCTGATATAGAGTGAGGGAAGAAGGTAAGACTCCGCTTATATAACGTCGCTTACTGCGAAGAATTCGCAACGAATCTAGTCTCCTACCGCCTTCTACGGCAATGAGGGATGTGGTGGGATAACCGCCCAGGCTAGAATTGTGTACGAAGAGTGGATGGGACACTCGTCTGCTACCTTTACGATCTCTATGGACAATAGGTTATTGAAGATAATACTAAAGCAGGATTCGTTACGTAGGCGAAGTAGCGCTACATATCGTTTATACTGTGTAAAAGACTCGTAGGAAGGCCGTTTAGGTGGTACTAGAGACTAGGTTATCTGGGCGAAGGGGTGCTGGAGCACCTCGTTAATGCCTCTCGAGGTGTGAAGATTATGGGTGACCTATGTAATAGGCTATCTGACTGTTTAGTGTGTGGGAAAGGAAAGATAAGACGAATTGTTCGATGCGCCCTTTGTGAGTCTATAATGTGGGTAAAACTAGGATTAAGAGTGGTATTTGACTTCTATTCGATTAGTCCTTAAGGATATAGAGGCTATACGTCTATGGTGATATTCTTAGACCGACTTATAGGATACTCGTGGGACTACTACTTTAAGGATCGCATAATAGAGATGCTTCTAGAGGTATTCGACCTCTATGTGGCTATGATGAAGACACAATACGGCATATAGGTCAAGATCTTTGAGTGCGATCACGAGGTCGCAACGATTTATTAGCAAGTTGCCGCCCACCTTTAATCTCAAGGGATGGTTCTTGAACCTTCTGCGCCGAATACGTAGGTCCAGAATGGAGGCGCCGAGCGAATCGTAGTAGTTATTAAGGAGAAGGCTAGGACCCTTTGTGAGGCAGGTAAGTTCCCTGAGATGCTGTGGCCCGAAATCGTTGCCGCCGCGACGTATTTATACAACAGGACGCCGTCAGTGGCGCGCGGCTGGAAAACGCCTTTTGAACGGTTCCATATACAGTTTCGTGGCCTAGATCTTGGGAAGCCTCACTAAGCCCACCTTCGGGCATATAGCTATAAAGCGTACGCGCTTATAATAGACGTATAGTTGGGTAGGAATAAGTCGAGAAAGCTTTAACTGAGAGGATGGATAGGCTACTTTATTAGGTATAGTACTAGTAACTCTTACTGCGTATAGAATCTGCTTACTGTCCGCGTTATTATAATGCGAGATGTTATATTTAGGGAAACCGAGTTCTTTAATGGAGATATTAACGAGCTGTGGGATGACCTTAAAGACCTTAACGTAAACGAACTTAACGCTCTTCTTGCGCGACTAAAGGTCTCGCTTATAGGGATAATATCTCCAGAGTACGTATATACTATAGACGAAGAATTTGATGAAATATAATACGTTGAAGATGAAGATACTAAGGAATATACGGTACTACTGTCCCTAAAGTATGTGGAAGTTCGATTCGAGTTAATAACGCCGCTACTAACCCTACTTACTTCGTTCGTTACTAGTTTTGAGAAGGTGCTTGGAGTAAAGGGGTAGAGGAAGAGACGTGCTTCGATCGTTCCTAAGGCGGTTTATGTACGCGAATCGATCTATAAAGAGTTTCTAATTACTACTCCGCGTACCTCCTAGTAAGCTACTTTTTTTGGTGGCACTAGAATGGGTAGAAAACGAGTAAAGATAAAGTAAAAGGTGAAGAATGCCGATACTAGCCTAGAAGTGGTAGTATGTTGGAATAATAGACTCGAAGGTCTTACTGTAGCTGGATGTGGTAATGGTATGAGCCCTGCCCCTGGGCCTAGAAGGAGTCTTAGAAACCCTGGGTGTGAGCGTGCCTTCGACCTCCGTCAGGGAAGAAACCACGTTGATTCGAGGGTAAAGGAAGACCTTCCCTCTAGACTAAGTTCCCATAACGGTAGGCCCGTGTCAGGTGACGGGGGGCCCGCGGTTGAGACTGTAGCCTCTAGCGTTCTGGGAGAGGACTATCCTCTGCCCTAGTGAAAAAGCTAAGTAGGCGTACTACTCCTAGTGCTTTAGAAATATACTGATCTATATGGCTATCCCTACGAGAGGGGATTCCGAGAAGTGGAAGAGAAGTACTTTGCGAGCTATAATAAGATAGATATATACGTTGTCGTAGACTGTAGAGAAGCCGCTAGGCACTAGATTCTGGATTACTAGTAGGTATATATCTATAAAATGGACGAGAAGGGAACACTCTAGAAACTCAAAACAAGGATCGTTGTTCGAGGAGATCAATAGGCTAAAAACGCTTTCAAGGATATATACACTGCGATCCTCGCTAGACAATTGTTCCAAACCCTTATTACTACCGTAGCCCAGTAAGATCTTACCTTACTACAGTATAACGTAGTTAATACCTTTGTCCACGCTCCGATCGACGAAACAGTATATATAGAGTTTCCACTAGACCATAAATAGTAGGGGAAGGTCCTGTGGCTAAAGAAGGCTCTATACGGCCTTTGTAAGTCCCCTCTACTGTGGTAACGGCATCTAGAGAAAGGTCTAAAAGTAATAGAGATAGAACGCGTTGTAGGCGAGAATTGCTGCTAGCAGAAGGAACGTGTGCTCTTCTTCTTCTATGTCGACGACTGTGTTCTCGCGTTTCCCCCTAAGTATAGAAACGCTGTTGAGCGCCTTATTAATGGGCTTAAAGAGAAGTATTACTTAGAAAGTGGAGACCCTCTTTATTAGTTTCTAGGAATTGAGATCACGCGCGACCGAGCCAAAAAGAAAATCTAACTATCTTAGACAGCCTACGTACAGAAGATCGTATAGTTAATTAGTTAAGACATATATAAAGGATCATAAAAAAAGAACCCTCGATTTACGACCCCTATAACGAACGAGGAGTTACTGCCCGCCGAGGAGCACGCCCTAAAGAACGAAATAACGGCATACTAACGAAAAGTTGGATTGGTCCTATACTTGGCGGTGATGACGCGCCCCGATATTGCCTTTACTACAAGCCGTCTAGCCAGGTTTAACCAGAATCCCTCTTAGAAGCATCATCGCGCTACAGATCGAGTATTACAGTACATCTTGGACACCTGCTTCCTTAGTCTCGAGTACGATGGCAACAATAAGAGTTTCGAAGTCGCATCAGACGCCAGCTTTGCAGATAACTCGTTAGATCGAAAGAGTTCTTAGGTGTACGCACTACGGCTTACTAGAGGATTGATCGGCTAGAGAGCGAACAAACAAGATACAGTCATAATATCAACGATAGAAACAGAGCTTCTCGCCCTCTCTTAAGTAGCACGCGAAGCTATATTCGTTAACCGTCTACTAAGTACTCTTAATACAACAGTTCCGAGCAGTAGAATAACAATCCAGTACAATAACCTCTAGACAATTCAAATAGTAACTAAGGAACTCGTGACTCTAAAGACGAGGCTTTGTTATGTTAATATATATAACTACTAGTTAAGATAGGAGGTTAAGAACGGCACTATTAACGTTGTCTATATACTAACAAAGGACCTTGTTATGGACGGACTTACGAAGAACCTCGTAAGGTAACCGTTTTAAGAGTTTGTAAAACAGCTAAACCTAGTAAAAAAGGAGATGGAACCACTACGCGAAGAGAGCGACCCTCTCGCAGAGACTACATAGAGTGGAGGGATCTTTAAAGGAGGAGAGGAATAAGGAAGAAGTCGGTTGGCCTGCCACCCCTAAGAGTAGCCTCCGCTGCTGCGTATGAAGCGCGCAGGAGCGCCCTAGGACCAAGGTCTCGAGCCGCGAAGGCTAAAGGGGTATGTCAAAAAGGGTAGTAGGCTAGGGGCGCTGGAAGCGATGCACACGCAGAGCGACTAGGATGCCAGGAAGGCGCTAGGAGAAATGTTTGGCCGAGGGCCGCACTAGAGGCGCTTAGTCACAGGGAACACGCCGGCAGGAGGCGCGTAAGGGACACGGACAGGCCTTAAGCAAGGACAAGCACAATACACATCACGATTGACCCCTGAATGTGTGTCGACGAGTATTCGAACACTTACAAAGGGCAAAAGTAACTCCAACCGCATCAAGCACATAAGAGTTCACGATCACTTCGCTCGAGAGACTACAGAGCGCGGCAAAGTCGTCTTCTAATACGTCCACTCAGACGAGAATATCGCAGATATCCTTACAAAACCACTTAGAAGGCCCGCCTTCGAACGGTTAAGGACCACTATAGAGCTTAGGAGCGCTTAGCACCATAGATCTAAATAGCTTTATAGCGAAGGGGAGTATAACAGAGTACAGGCTGAATATAGTAGGGCACGGGCGTAAGTAGCATAGGAATACAAGAGGGGGCGTATCAAATACGTTCCCAATATTAGAATTAGGATAAATAGATTACTAGGGTTTTTAGCCCTATAGCTTTTAACTATATTCATATATTAGGGATTAGTCTGCCCAGGGGGCCCTAGCACACAATCAATCAACACGATTATTCTACATATACACCTCGGCAGGATCACCATTAAGACCCCTAGTCGTTACAAGAGTATATAACTTAACGTTGTCACAGCTCGAGCCTGGCGGGCTCGATGGAAGCCCGACCGCCAGACAAGCTGACTCATTCCCCGCCCGTACTGTAACGGAGCGCCCATGCCCAGAGGGGTGTCGGGTGCGTAGGAGGCGTAAGCCCATGGAAACACGAGGCCCGTGGGCGCCGCCGAGGCCGGAAACAGGTTAAACAGATTAATAGGGTTTTGCCGCATGCGGATTTGAACGGTATTCATATAGAGCGGTAGGCCCGGGGGCCCTAGGGACCCATGTCAATCAAGATTCTGTTGACCTACTACTTCTACGCCTCGTTGGATCCATATTCAGACCCCTATCCGTTACAACCTGGAGCATGGTGAACCTTTCCTAAAACAAAATCGCAGGTACGATGTAATACCGGGTGAGTGCTCACTTGGATCGTCAGTACTATTCATGTTTACCAGAGCTGCGACTCGCGCTTTGTCAGCCTGCTTTCAAGCCGGAACTCAAGTCTCACTTCAGTGTTCAGTGGGGGAAGGGAGGCCCTCCAATGGTTGATGAGATCGAGCGTCGGAGCCAGTTCCGTCACCACGCCGCTGGACTCGTCTTCGGCCAACTTGGCCGTAGGATATTGTGCATTGTCTCCTCATTAATGAAGTGTCTCTCAATTGCAAAAAGCGTCCTCCTGTTCGCTTTGAGGCTCTTGTCCGCGAAGCCAAAACCGCAATTCCGCTTGAAACCAACATGAACCTGTCCCTTCACGTATTTGCCATTTTCGTAGTAGGACCACCACCCTGGCAGGCAGATTCGCATCAGCCTGACATCCATGCTGCCGCCCTTCTAGCTCCGAATGTAGTCGCCAACCGCAAACCACTTGAGCCCATGGGGAAGTAGCTGACCAGGTACCAAACCAGGCAAGCTAGCTGAGCGAGTGCCGAAATCAAGGTAAGAATGGTGCTGTGAAGCTTTCGTTAGGTGTCAGCATTGTCAAAACAGGACAATAATGTGGCCAAGACTCACGCCAAGTGAAAAGTAAAGAGAAAGCGCAAGCGAGCCGAAATAGGCGGCAGTGAACGGTAGGCGAGGGCCGGATATAAGATGCCGAGCATAAGCCATCGGGCCCATGACGGCGGCGAAGGACGCCAGGAACAACAGAGAGCCGAGTGTCCACCTGCGTGAATCATATCGTTAGCAACAATCAGACTTCGCAACAACGCTCGCCGAAGAAGAAAGTCGACGTTCTTGTAGCGATGAGTCCCCCCATCCAGTCACCAGATGGTAATTCATTACTGGCCCACTATGTGGGAATCATCTGACATAGAGGGCGGGCAGATGTAGAGAAGCGAGGCAATTAATATGATGGTTCGGCTCCCGATCCAAAGGTCTTCTCGCACCACAAAAAAAAAAGAGAGAGAGAGAATGAAGGACGCTGTATGGAAGTGGGGGTAAAGACGGCCGTCAAAAGAAAACGGAGACGTACAGAATTACAAACTTGCGTGGTCTCAAGGACAGAACCGGGAACAGGGCGAAACAGATGACGAAGCAAGCAAGCGCCCCCAAGTTGCATGCACCGAAGATGAGCAAACGGTCCCATCGACTCACTGAAAAGCATTGATACGTCAGCGTGGCTGGTAGTGGAGGGAGACACGGATGCAGCACCACCACCTAGCAAGCTTGTCTGTTCACATGGCAAACCGAGACATGGCAAACAGGCAAAAAGATGCGCCAGCTGCAGGGAGGATACAGAGATTTCGATTTCGAACCGCAACTGAGTGGTGATATGCACCAAAAGGGTATGACTCACATGTTGCCCAGCCGTCCTCCTCTTCCCTTCTAGTAGCGGCAGGTAGAGGCGCGCCAGCTCCCTCGGTTGTTGGAAGTTGGATGTAGCTACTGTTTCCAAAGGGGTTCAGCGACTTGATAGACGACAGGAGACCGCTCTGCTGAGCCGTATTGACAGGTACATCTTGCTCGCGCCGAGACCATCCCAAAGAGTTGATGGAGTCTCTAAAGGAAGACGATGCCATAATTTCGATGATTATGAGTATGATTGCTCTTGACTGAACTATGGTCAAGTGACAGCTTATCGAGAAGGGTTCGAATCCGGTCTTTCAGACCAGCGCCGTGATTGGGTAGAAAATGGTGTCGGAGTCGTCTCCGTCGTTGCTACTGGGGACCACGGGGGTGGATGGCAGGTGTAGCGCGGCAGGCGGACGTCGGAGAGGGAACCGGTCGAGGATTCTTCTACATCAAAGACGAACAATTTAATTAATATACAGGGCCGCAGCAGAGAGGGTGTTCGAAGAGAGGGTGTTCGAAGAGAGGGTGTTCGAAGAGAGGGTGTTCGAAGAGAGGGTGGTCGATAAGGGCGTACAGGGACACTACCTACTTTCGAAGAGGGTGGGCTGTTCGGTGACCACCTGTTCAATTCGCGACACACGACGTAGACAAGTTGTTGGGGGAGAGGGGAGCAAGCGTCCGCACCTTCCGCAAGACGGAAGTCAGAACTGAACCGGGAGTCTGGATGAAAGAGGGTGATAAAGAGGGGCTGAAGCAGCTGGTTGCTCGTGTATACACGAGAACAAGAGGTTGGCAGAGGAGTAGAGGCGAAAAGGCAAGGCAGAGATGGCGATAGGTTAGTCGGAGGAAGGTAGGTAAACTTGGGAATGTCTCAGTACTTTGGACCATGTGGCTGGCAGCAGGCCAATTAGCAGCCTCAGCCTTCCGCGTCCTTACCTACGCAGCCCTCATGCAACCTTGCGCTTTCCAAGGGGGGCTACTACCTACCTAGTACTTGGTTTGCCTGATTTTGGCGCACGTACTACCTAGATAACTCGCAGGGCACAAGGTGCCTGCGGTGTACCTACTCGTGTACGGGCCCGTCACGCCCCGTTAGGGAGTCCTGACATGCCTTCCCGTCCGTGCCAGGTATCCGTAGATAGGCCCATGCTTCTTGACATGCAGCTCCGCGACCGGTCATTGGCGGCGCATACCTCCATCGGTAGTACTACTGTAAAACCGGGTCATAGCGATACCTACCTCTAACGATATTCACCACATAACGAAGGAATATCTTAGAACACACTAAATGTATATTGGTATAAAAGTTACCTCTCTATTAGTTTATATAATATTATTTATAATTCTTTAGTAGAAAAGTCGCGATAGTATAAATAAAATAGTAACTTTTAGAATATATTTATAAAGAATTATAGAGATTTTTAATAGAGTTCTTAGTAGTAATAGTAAGTTATAGTTAATTAAAACTCTTAACTTTCAAATATATTATTTTTAAATATACTAATAACGTGGTTAATAAGCAAGTTATTAGGACAAGTGAGTTATTAGGAAACTAATACCTTATACCTTAATATAATAAAGAACTAATAATAATAAAATCAAATTTAATTAAACTACTTAGAATTCTCTTTATTAGACATTTCTTTAGCAAATTAATAAGTTCGTATATTATAACTAGTATTTCCATAGACGCTATACTACTATTAGCCCGTCTCGGTCCTCGGCTAACAACTACTACTCTAACACATTTTCTCCTTAATCTAAACTATTACCTCTCTTTATAATTAAATATCCTTTACCTTAAGTATAATAAGACTTCCTTCTTATGTAAGACGTGTTTTTTAGTCCTCTAGTACGAGCTAAATAAGTTATTTTCCTCTTAAAGAATCTAGACCTTAAATCTTAATAAGGTAATTTAGTATATAAATCCGCGCGCCCACTTTAATAAATACTCTATAACTTTAATAATTAAAGTTATTAAACTATTCTAATAGCGGAAAATTCTCCTACTAATAAGTTTAGACTAAGAAAATACTTTTATTAAGTTATTTAGTATCTAAAAAGTCTAAAGTAGTAGTATTATTAGTAAAGACTCTAGGAGTATTAGAATATATAACTTAACGTTAAATTTTAAAAGTATACTTTTAGTATTTAAAGAAACAAGTCTAGTCTCTCTAAAGCCTCTTTAGATATTTTTAACTAATAGAACTTATGTAAAAACCTTATAAAACGTAGGGAAAAAGTCTTCTTTTATAATATAAGTATTACTCTAGTATATCTTATCTTTAATTTATTGACTATATACTATTTTTAAAGGCTTAAAATACTTAATATTTAAGGACTAAAGTAAATAAAATAAATAAGTTAGTATATAGAGTACAACAATATTATTTTCCTTATAATATATTTTAAAATCTATAAAATAGTAACTTTTATATCTATCGATAATAAGGAAGTAGTAAATACCTTGTATACGCGGTTTTATATACTAGTTAAAATACTAAAGCTAATCTAGAACTCTTATATTAATTATCTATTTATTTTCTAATATTATAATAACTTAGTTATATAGTAGACTAGTTTTAGTATACTAGATAAATAAGTAACATTAGCCTATAATAATAATATATATTAGAACGCTATAGTTTAATAAGTTAATAACCTAAATAACTATAACTTATTTATAATTACTAAACTATATTATTTTCGTATTTAAACGTCTTTTAGTACTCATTATAACTATTTTAAATATAATCTAGTCTATTATAAACCTAATCTCATTAAAGTTATAAATATCTAAGTCTATAATACTATATTTCACAACTGTATTCACTACAAACTAAAACCACGCATTTATCGCGTCTAGATCTTCGCATTAGGCCCTCTTATAGTCGTACTTTTAAAAGAAACGTATCTAGAGCTATAGTTATCGCTTAACAAAGTTTAAAGTCAAGTACTTTCTAACTGTTACGGGCCAGGCCCTTCACATGTGATGCTGCCGGCTAAGCTCGGCACTAGAGTGAGACATCAAGGGATACAAGGGATAAAAGAACACATAGATGCAGATTGAGGAACAAGAAACCTTCCTTCCTC
>WIGM01000918.1:0-16855 GCA_014235935.1 Colletotrichum musicola
ACGTGCCGGACACGTGACCTCCTTGGCCACCACAGCCACTAGTGCCGTGGCTGATGCCGTTGAGGATATTCCCACACTAGAACATTTGGCGAAGCCCATTACGCCTTTTACTGTAGCGCACTGGCAGCGAGACAGCCAAATCAACTAGCTAATCTAATTTGCCTTTTCCTGTTCGTTTCGAAGTATTCTCAGCCAAAGATGAAACAAATTATGGGCTGGTCCGCGCTGAATGAGTAAACGAGGCCGAGAGTATACGACATTATGATAGGCGGCGGATGGCGATAACAGAAAGTGGCGTTTTGGATACTCTCTTTTCTTTCCAGAGGTTTATTAACTTTTCTTCGTCCTCTCACATTGTTGGAGGTGTTCCCTAAATGGCAACAAAGGTCCTACGGCAACTGAACTTACCCGTATACCAAAGGACCCCTGCTTTCCACGCAAGTTTCCAGTAGGTCGAACGTTTACAGGCTGCGCTGTCACCAGCACCAGTCAACGGTCGAGCAACTTTGAACTCAGAAACCGCGGAGAGCTGTCTGAAAAAGGGCGGTCGCTAACGAGCCGCATATGCCACACCCTGCGAACGCGTCGAAGAACATGGCCCACGCGCCCGAGCCAGATACCAACGCACCCGTGTCTCACGAAGTCCATGAAGACATCCAAGGCAAGTAGGCAGCAAGACGCCCGATTCCTCCCTTCTCTCGTTCAAGCAACACAATCTAAACGCTCATACTTTCTTTGTTTGCAGGTGGTAACCCGGTCTCAGACGGCCCCGAGCTCGTCCGGACGGCCATGGAAAACAAACCCGCCCAGCTTCTCGACCTCCCCTTCGAGCTGAAGGACTCCGTCGGGCGCCTTCTTTCCCTGGAAGACGCCAAGGCGCTCTCGGGGACCTGCCGTGTCTGGCGCGACGTCCTCGTCCCCGTGATCTTCCGGCGCGTGAAGCTAGGCAGCTCTCCGGAGGTGGGAAGGGGACTCGTCATGACAGACTACGCGACGGAATCCAAGATATTCTCCAGGACGTACCAGCAGCTCCGACATCTCGCAGACGACAAGGCCACGCCGATATTGAGTTCCGTAAGGTGAGCAGGAGCAAGCAATGATAAAGGAGGATGCTGGGACAGGCCACCAGAAAAGCTCACAAACTCTCTTGACAGATTGTTCAACTTTTGCGTCACGGAAAACGCCCTCGCGCCGTACAAGGTACGTTCAACGCCCAATCGTCCCTCGGCGCTTTGGGGAAAAAAAAGGCCAAGTTCACACACGCCTCTCGAGCGGGTGTTTTAAATTCCAGACGAAAGCTAACTCGCCTCTGCCCCCCCCCACCCCAAATAGACGATACAGGAGCAGTGAGTGCACCAAGCTAAAGCAGCTCGCGATCCCGTACTTCTACGGGGAGATCGCGGAGCGCATGGCCCGGGAGTACTTCGCCGCCATGCCCCAGCTGGTGCTCCTGCAGGGCGTGGAGTACGACCGCGGCGGCGGCGGCTCGGGGCCAATCACCATGGCGAGACGGACCGAGCGAGTCGCCGCGGACTCTTCTTCCGATGCCAGAGACACGTTCAGAATGGGATTCGTCGCCCCCTCCCACGCGTTGGAAAGGTTCCAGCGCATGGCCGGCGGCGACGGAGCGGTGGCTGAGGAAAGGCTTTACGAGACCCTGACGGATGAGGAATTCACCCTGTAGAGGCGAAGTGACGTTTTGTTCTTGGGGGCGATCGTGGAGCCGGGTAGGCTTGCGAACATATCTGTAAGAGGTCCAGTAGAGATGCATCATTGCCTATGCATATATCAAGTAATGTATCGTGATAAAGGCGTCTAGTAATGTGGTGCCGACCCCCTCCAGCTGCGCTCAGGTGCTCGAGTGCTCTCGAGCACAGGAGGCGAAGTGATAGGAGACGTGAGATGGGGACAACGTAAACTGTGGTGAAAGGGGTGTTGTATTTATTCCCTTCTGCTTTGTCGTGTGTTCGTCGCACCCTACGCCACAATGCGTCAAGAGGTCGGGACAATACAATCGACGCACAAGAAAACAATGTCCTCGTGCACGACAAAGAATTATGCCCATCTCTATCCAGACTCGAGTTCCAATCCCCAAGCCGAGGTCTTCGCGCCCCGCGATTATGCTGCATCTCTATACGGCCATACTGCTCTCCATCTATCGTCCCCAATAGACATTCTAGAAGAGCTCCAAAACCTCATATCCAGGCGCCCTCTATGAGTCTATCGCAACAATCTTCGCGGCCGTTCTAGTTCCAAGACCGTATTCATCTGCAGCCCACCGTCAGCTTCCTCAAATCACGACTTGGCCCTTCTTCGTACGAACTCACCTAGCGTGCCAGTCAAAGCTAGCAGGCTTCAAGTTCAAAAACTGCGCCATCGGCGCCGTCGTGCTAACCCAGATCTTCCACGTCTCGGGCAGCGCGTTCTCCACCCTCGCCGAGTACGCAGCATCGACCTCCCTCTCGCGTGTCCTCACCGCCCGCCTCGTCCTCGCAGAGTACCTGCGCGGCGTCACCCTGTCCCAGAGAAAGACGTTATCCAGCACCGGCGCGAGGTCGAGGAAAGTGCGGTACAGGGCGATCCTGTTCTCGGAGCGCGTCGTGGGCGTGAGCTTCAAGTGTAGCGTGCGCAGGCTTGTTAGAGAAAGATGACGTTGGTGGGAGGCGCGCATCGCGTCGAGGAAGGTCTTGAGCATGGGCGCTTCCAGGCAGTCGCTGGCGCCCATGTCCAGCGTGAAGGACTCGACGTGGCCCTGGGCGCGGTGCAGGACCTGGCTGGTTAGGGTTGCGGTGCGGTACTGGGCCTCCGTCTTGACGTGGACGCCGCATGTGTTCGAGTCGGCCGTCTTTCCGGGACAGGTGACGACCAGTGTAAAGGATCTATCCGATCGTTAACAACCATCTCCAAACAAGGACAAGTGGGACGAACCTCATCGATCCGATGATGTGCTCATTCTCAAGAAGCAAGGCCAATTTGCCGCAAAGCTCCTCAGGATGTCCAACCACACGAACGCCCCGAAACACCCGCGGCGTGAGCACATCTCTCCAGTAAGAACAAGTACCCGACAAAGCCTTGACATCAGCCGCGGCAAGCCGTCCGGTGATCTCGTTCTTGATCTCCGCCGGCATCGCGAGCAGGGCGCACTTCTCGTCGCACGCAGCGAGGACCCGCGTCACGAGATCCAGAGGACAGCGAAGCGAAGCGCCCCATCCTGCCTTCTCGATCTTTGCGATGACGGTCTCGTCGAGGGAGCTTCGCACAATCTCGTACGTCTGCGCGCGCCCAGTGCGGTACGGTCCTTCGGCCGGGGATTTCTAGGCCTCGGGCTGAGGGACGTCGGCTTGGACGTGTTTGAGGAGGTTCTTCTCGCTGAGGAGGGCGGCGAGACGGAGTCTCCAGTGACGCAGCTTCGCGGGGGAGCCCGCGGCGAGCACCGGCACCAGAGCCGGTACCGATTGATGGGATGGAGTATTATCGTTCATCTTTTCGGATGAGTTAGATCGTCGACATGAACTGACAGTGGATATTCAGGGAGAGAGTTACGATGATGATGGGTAATGATGCAGATATTGCGGCTGCCGGAAGGGACGATTTGCATGAGTCGGCGCGATTTTCGTGTTCGCGCATGGGATACAACCCTTATTGCTCTTGTTTTCTCTGCAAGGAGTGAAAAATAATTATTTTCACAAATTGTGGTGGAATTGTGCGATGAGAAAGGTCAGGTTGCTCGGGAACTAGAGCTCTGGTGAGGAAGTCACTCGCTGCCCGTCGCTCCTTCCCGTTTTATTCCTTGCTTTTCACACGGGTTTCTACCTGGGGGGTGAGTCCCCTGAAGCGCCCCAAGACGCCCGCTATTTTGCGCACTCGACACACTAAAATGCTAGGTGCCTACACCTCGGTGTAATGTGATTGGTCGAACTCAACCTACAGAACTCGCATCGCCTGCTGCAACGTTCGTGGACAGGAAGAAACAGAAGCACTTAACGGATGGCAACGGTCTGTCTGGTCATGCCATAAATTAATGTGTGATATGCAGCGGATATCTCGCCATTAGGTATAATCATCCCCCGTGGTATCGAACGCCAGGTATTTTCCCTCCAGGTCGTCATCAATCAGTATAAATACAGCCCAGCCATGCCAGGGCGGCCTCACAGGGCGTAGTTCTCAGTGTGCAGATAAATCTCCTCGAGCATGTCGTCGCCCCAAATCGCCGCCTGCAGCCGCGCGACGGTGTTTGCGACACCCACCCTCATCGCCGGCGGGCCGCACACAAACACGGCGGTCCGCCTGCCGAGGATGCCTCGACCGTCTGCGCCGCCCGTCGCCCATTCCTTCAGCATGTAGCCGAGGTCTGGGCGGCCGTACTCGACACTCCAGCCACCGTCGATCTGGTGCGGCACCGGGAACGCAAAGCGCATCAAGCTCTTCTGGAACTCGGTTGGCGTCTCGGGGAAGCCAAAGTCGAAGCCCGAAGGCGGGCCGAAGGTACTTGTCGGGCGAGGTTGGTTCGAGGAAGGGAGGTTCGTAGTTCTTAAATGGGCGAGCTCTGGCGGTCGAATAACTCCTTCCGAGTCTTCGGGACTCGAGTCGGGCAGCCTTCGGGGCGAGGGCGGAGCGTAATTGAAGTGTGGTTGGTCACCCTTGGTGTTGATGGGAGGGAAGTGGAAGTCGGCTGACTTCTTCACGTCGGACTCGTACTCGTCATAATCGCGACCCTCTAGTCTGCGAAGCGACTCTTCTTGAGGGGTGAAGCGGTTTGGCGGCGGCGGGCCCGGAGGCGGCGGAGGGTACTGGTGAGGCTGCAGATACTTCTGCTGCGGAAGCGCCGTGATTCTGTCCTCCTGCTCGGCACGCAGCTCCTGCTCGCGTTGCGGGTCACCCTGTGCGACAGACTGAATGAGAGCCGAGTTGCGCTTTGACGCGATGCCGGCAACGAAGCCATCCAGCTTGTCGTGGAAGAGGTGGCTCAGAGCGCGCGGCGCTGTCCGGTCACCGCTTGCCATCATCATCCCGCGGTTGCGGACCGCCGACGTGACGAAGAACTTGCAAGTGACACTCTCAGGAGGCGCAGATTCGCGGCAAATGCGCAGCTCCTCACGGAACCAGTCCATTGCCTCGAGTCTCTTGAGAGCCCAGACGACAACCACCTTCTTCGTGATGGCCTTGCCGTCACGCATCCGCTTGATTAGGTTGAGCAACTGAGACATGAGCGCAGTGATGCCACTGCCACCCGCGATAAGGATGCAGGTGTCGAAGGCAGCGAGGTCTCGCCGCATGCCCCCGTAGGGCCCATCCAGAAAAGCTCTGTAGGTATGGAAGGGACCCTTCTCGATCGCCGTGTCGAGGACCTTGCGAGTGAAGCCGCCGTACGGCTTGAAGACCAACATGCAGTCGCGGTATTGTTCTCCGTACTCCGAGGGAAAGTCCTCGCTGCAGAGAGACGCAATGGTGAAAGGGTGGTTGTCGAAGAACGAGATGCCGGGCATGCGCAGATAGACGTACTGGCCGGGCTTCCACCGCATCTGCGTGGGGATGGTGATCTTGATGGCGTTCTCGGCGAGTAGAGAAATGGCGGCCTCGTCCCCGACCATGAAGCTCAGCCTCCATGGCCTTGTCCAGTTGAGGTTGAACAGCCGAATGGAGTAGCAGGCGACCCAGATGGCAACGGTCGCCCACAGGTAGTCCCATGACGCAAGATAGTTCTTGGTGTGCCAGAACAAAAGCCCGACGTAGACCATGCCCACCGGGACATGGAGCATGACGAAGACTTCGTAGGCGATGCGTCGGATAAAAGGCAGGGATGCCACGCACAGCCAAACCAAGGGGACGAGGCAAGCGATGCCTGTGCCGTAGATGACGCCGCTTCCACCGTCAAAGAGGCGCGAGAAGACGTCCATGCCACCGTCGTCCCAGACAGGCTGGATGTAGAAAGGGATGGTGTGGATGAGCGAGAGGAAGAGGCAAAGGTAGCCCGCCCATCGGTGGAAGACATTGAGGCGCTCAGGACCGATGCCAATGAGCATCGACATGACGTTGGCCTTCATGCTCGTCACGATAATCCAGGGCGTCAGGGCGACGGCGATCATGCCGGATCGAATGGCGACAGGCGGCGAGCCGAACTGGATGCTCTGCCAGTAAAGCGGTTGTTGGAGGAAGCAGTAGAGCGTCACGAACGCCAGGGCGATGAGGCCGCAAGTCAACACGGCCAGGGAAGAAAACGTGAATCGGTGGCTGCCCCAGGCAAAGTCGGGGATCGGTCGGTAAAAGACCCAACGAAAGAGCGCCAGTGTGTCGTTGACAAAATTGACCGAGGAGAAATGGTGTTTCGGCTTGAACTGCTTCTCTCCTAGTCCGTCTGCGTCGGGGAAGAACTGCTGGGTCTGTCCGGTTCGCAGCGCGTGCGCGTATTCGGGGTCGGTGTTGTAGAGGTTCGCGTAATGCTCCTCTACTTCGTTCTTGTAGATTGCTTGGCGGATCTTGTCTTGCCAGAAATGCCAGAATCGCATGAAAAGGACCACTCCCGTGAGAGCCAAAGCGAAGTACGTCCATCCCAATCCGTACTTGCCCGACTTCTCCCAAGGGTCTACTGTGAGGGCCTCGACGAGTCCTGGCGGGCTGTCGGGCTTGAGAGGGATGGCAATGCGCTTGGCGAGGCTCGTGGCCCCGCGTGCGGCGGCGTCCGCCATTCCCCGGATGTGAGATGCCATGATATCGAACGAGTGAAGCCCGACGGAAGCAACACGAAGAGCCGGTTATGCGCAGAGCATTGGTCGTCTCGTCGACGTGCGCCGCTGGTGTATCGTGGGGGTTGGCGAAGCCCGACGTCGTCGTCGTCGGAGCTGCTGCGCAGAGCGCTCGGGTGGGTGTTGATCTATGCAATTCTCGAGCCCATAGGTCGCGGTCGTTGGTCAAGTTTCGATAACGAAGCTGACAAGCAAGGCGGGACTGTTGACCGAGGAATACCAGATCCCTCAAGTCGAAGCAAGGAACAGCGGCTGGAGCAGTGAAACGACAGACGGGGCGGGAAACTCGGAAGGCAGAAGCGGATCCGTAGGCTTGGGCGCGCACAGGGGATATATGGGTGTGAGATCGGAGACGCTCCGAGGTGGAGAGGGGCCAGTGGCTTGACGTCGACGGGTGGGCGGCGTGACGAGCACAAATGTCGACAGTTCCGTCACGTTGCTGACAGGACAAGTCGCGGGCGAGAATTGGGGACTAATCAGAGGGTGGTGGCATTTGTGGTGTATATGATGGGTGATAAGGCGGCGAAATTGCCATGTGGAGGGGCCAAGATGATGCGGCCGGGAGGAGGTCGTTCAATCAACGGCCAGAAGAGGGATCGAGGACTTGTTTGGTTCGGCTGGTGAAATGTGGATGGGACCAGGCCCAGCGGCTGACCGGTCTTTAATATTGGCTGGTCGCGATTCTGGCCGTTCCCCGCCGCTGGATGTCACACAATGCAGGCCGGGCGTGGGCGCTAGAGGTGTGGATGCGCTGCGGTGCAGGTGAACAGCTGCGAGCTGCAAGCTCTCAGTCTCGAGGTGGGCGGGCTGGTCGAGGTACACCGTACGGCCGTGTGTCCTCGGCAGAGAAAAACTATTGAAGATGCTTGGGCCGGGGCGTCTCAAGACGGGAGAGGTGCGTGTTGGTTCTGGCACGACGGGCGGGAGGTGTGATCGGCCAGAGATAAGATTTCCGCTGATGCTGATGGCGCCTGTCACCCTCGACGTTGCGCTTGTTCCCGGCGATGGTTCCCTCTCCTGGGCAGCGATGTCCCTGTGCCAGCGTGTCCCGCTCTAGGCAGCCGAATGGCAGAAAGCAGAGGCGGAGGTCGAAGAATAAACGACGGCCAAGGACTTTTGTGCTTCCGGAGCTGGCGATCGGGGGGCGATGCCAACGGCTGACCGTGGTCTAACAGTGCTCATGACCGCATGCGTGCTTTGTGGTGTTGCGCTGTTCTGGACTCTGGTTAGTCGACTGAGGCATCCGGAGAAGATGACACGAACCACCGGGTCCATTCTCGTGGGCCGGCGGCGATGGAGGAAAACGTGGGCATCGTGTCGAAGAGCAGCCGGGGCCACCCAGGTTGACCGCCGACGTAGAACGTCGCGAGGGAATTGACCAACAGCTGGCACCGGCCAGCAAGGAGCTGCAAGGTGAGGCCCTGCAGAAGCTGCACTCCCCGGCACACACGGTGGAAAGCTGCATATTGGGGGCGGGCGATTTCCTTGGACGGTGTCGAATGGTAGCGGGAGGATGGGAGTGTGGTGATGGGCGACATGCAGTCGACAAACCCGACGAGCAGGGAAGAGACACTTGTGGAAGGAGGATGGGGAACAGAAAAGACGGGAAAAGGGAAGCTGCGAGATGTGATTCGCACATCGACATGGGAAAGAGCTCCAGTGGGGTTACCTCCCCGCCGTTCCCTCCTTCCCAATCCCTGCAGGTTGACGGGCGGCAATCTTGGGCCCATGATTGGTCACAGCCGCTGGAGTGGAACCCCCGCCATGCTTGTCTGTGCGTCCGCGCCGGTCCAGGTGTCTCTGCCACTGAAGCTTCACTGTTCCCGGCTCAAGCTCCCGTCAACTACACCTCGCCACACCGTCCGTCACCTCCTCGTAAGCAGATACCTAGATACTTGGGTACCTTGGCGCCTTACGAATATCTGAGGTGGGCAAGTATTTCGTCCTCTACTCCATCTTTCCACCTTGTCTTTCCTCTCTTCATCACTGCATCTTCGCCTCTTTCGCCATCTGATTTGCTGCACTGGCAGATTTCTACCCAATTCCCCCACTGGTCGGTACCTGCCTTCTGCACTGCACGTCTGGCCTCCACCCGGCCGGAAAGGCGACCCGTGTGGGAGCCGTTGGAACCTTTCCTCGACGTTTCTACCTTCCCTACCATTTTCCATACGTTAGGAGAGGTGTACACTGCTTCTTCGAATGTCGTGAGCTCAAGAACATGCACATTGAGTGGCTATCCTGTGGTGGTGTCGAGGGCTAACCATCGAAGACAACTGGTAGCGTCGATGCCTTTCAGTTTTCCAATCGTGGCACTGAGTCGAGATTCCCTTCGAGTTGACTTGGATGGCGGCCTCCAAAGCTTGGTACAATGAGAACTCGCAAGACGGACATTGTTGGCCTCCGAAACACCCCACATCGTCCTGCGCCCGACATCGTGGATCGACTGGAGACAGCTAGCAAGAACATCACCTTTGAAGTCCACCTCAAGGTCGCAAGCATGGCAAGCACTGCACCGAACGCCGGTGGGCGGTGGCATCGCGGGCGTTTGCGGCGTCAAGGGTCGACCCCTCTCTGCCCAGAGGGCAACCGCCACCTTGCCATTGGGCTCTAGATCAAGATGCCGGCCGGACGCCGACAACTCTCCCGTCGATGACATGACGAGCGTCGTTAAGCGCGCACCAAGCACCAAGACGATGTGCTGGTGCGCCAACAAGTGGAGGCACTCTTCCATCCCGTCCTGATCGGGAAGCCCAGCATTGCATGCCCGTCCCGAACAGGCGAAAAGAACCAAGAATCGACCCCGCTGCCCAGAACTCCCAGCCGCCAATGGGATCGTCTCGAGGTGTGATGAATCTCGTCCGGTCCCTGGCCCTGGTAGATTTCCGCCCGTCGAAGTCTACCAATGTCGCCCGAGACTCGCACTCATGATCGTACGGTCGCTCAATATTTCATGCGTGACCTACAGGGAGATGGCGCGAGATGCAGATACAAGATGCAGCGCACGGTTTCCCGTCACCAACCGCCAAGACGCGCCTCACCTTGGAGCATCGCCAACCCGAGCGTATGCTTGATGATTGCTGATTGATCGTAGCGGAGGCAGAGCAAACAATCAATATGCGCGCAAACTACTCTACTCCCCCATTCCCCCCCCTCCGCGGGGCATATCCCTTCGCATCGCCCGCGGCGCCCGCTCGCTGCAGCAAACCAAACAAATATCTCCAAGGGAACCGCCCCCTTGTCCCCTTGCCCTTGCCCGGGTGTCCCGCCCGTCCCGGACCAGGACCCGGCCGGCGTGATGTGATGCGCAGCCAGGCCCATCCCGGCTCGTGCCCGCCCGCCCGCACCAACAGCTCTGTGCACCAACAACGCTCTTGTCTCGCAGCTCCAGCCATCTCGGTTCTTTGTTTCCCCTCTTCGTTCTCTTTTCCTCGCAAGGGGCGTTTGATCGGCCAGAAGAGATTTGTAATTCCGTGTAGTTGGGTTTTGCAACAACGAAGAACGGCCATTATTATGTCCCGGCCAGAAGAGACTGAATACCCACCTACTTACCTAGGTATCCATCTGCGCTGAGCTTTCGAACTAACCAGGCGCTGATGTTTCGGAGGCTACGCCGGAATTAGCAGACATGAGTTGAAGTCAATAACAGGGCGGAAATGTCTTCGGTGCTACAAAGAAGCTGGAGACGGGGACGAACAGCGGCAACAAGGACGGACGCTGGCAACGATCACGGACGGCGGCGACGAGGGTGGACACCAGCAAGCTAGTATCAATAGAGGTTATCTGAGATCAGAGCCTCCGTATTTCGTTCGACGTCTCAAGTAGGCCATGATGTCCTTGTCTGAGACCTCTAGATACATGACAAACCAAGACCATACTCACTTTCCAGAATCATAGTCTTTCGGTCTTCCTGCTCCTCCTGACGATGTCTACCTTTTTGTTGGCGTGAAAGCCACTGTTCCTGACTACTGAGCGGGGCCTTGGCGGCAGGGTCTATCGAAGTCTGCCGTGAGCCCGCGAAGCCCGCAAGGCCACGACTTAAACGCGTCTTCGGAGGGGACCTTTTCGATTGTGAGTCCAGTGTCGTATCCCTCGTCCTCGGCAAGCTCTTCAAGCTTGAGAACAACGTCGCTGGTCCTCTTCGCTTCGAACAACCCCTCTCTGTAATGAGCGGATGGGAGCTGTACGAGGTCCAGCGCTGGCACAGCGGAAAAGAGACGCCGGACCAAAAAGTACCACGACTTGCTTAGCGGGGCTGTGGCAGGAAACCCAACTTCGTCCGCGTTGATGTAGCAAACGTCCAGAGGCAGGGACAGACGACGAAGGTGCTTGCCTTCTGCTCTGACGGCCTACGATGGTCAGAAAGGTCAACTCAGCCTTGTGGGGGGAGACGCGTACATTGATTACTTCATCCATGTGGTCGAGCACGCGAAGATCATCGACCATACGCCACCGCCCAATCAATGCTAGATTCTCCAGTCTCGGGAGAGACTTCAGAAAGTCGAGAACGTCAGAAGTTTGGTACCTTTCCAGAGGATGGCCGACAATGAGGGATTTCATGTGCAGATTTGGGGGTGGTCGATAGAACGGTGGGCGACTGGGACTGATGTAGGTGAACATCTGTACCGCCTCCAGGTTTGGCGAAATATCCAAGAGTCGGCCGTACAGCCTACCTAAGCTTTCGTCGTGGACGGCGCTGAGACGGAGTGAACGCAGCCGCTTGAGGCGCAAGCTTGATACTCCGACTCTCTCGATGTAGAAGTTGAATTCAGTTACGGAGAACGATTCCCACTCGAGGTCAAGCTCCAAGAACTCTAGGCTAGAGCTGGACCGACTTATAACTTGTGCAATGACAAAGTTGAATGCCTCTAGGTTGCGAATCAAGGAAGAACTCAATTCCCAAGGATAGTTCGAGCCTGACGCCTGGCAGTGGGGTGGCATCTTGATGCTGAGCGATCTGTTACAACATTAGATCAGATCATACTGTGAGGCGGAACAAGGCAGGCGCCTTGCCTTATGAGTTTCATCAAGTCGTCTCCTTCAAAGCACAGAGAATCAAGTCGATCGTAAAAGTTGCTGCCCTCTCCGTGGATGCAAATGGAGCTGAATACGGCCGGCTCAAGCTTGGTCCGCAGATCACGGCAGGTGCTTGAGAATGAGATCAAAGCCTTTCGAGTCAAGAGCCCGACGACTTCATCTCGAAGCTCTTGGGGTAAGTCCAGGAAACGAAAGGTGGCGTTGGCTTTCGTGATTGCTGAGGCGTCTTCGAGGGGTGTGTTTGCGAGCCGTGACCAAGAGACGCGGCCTCCACCAATGGGAAAGGAAATCGTCCTGTGTTCATGTAGTCAGCCCTTGGTCATCAGTCAAAGCAGTGTCTGCTCGCACTCACACGTCGCAGTCAGAAACTTCGTCCAGCAGTGGCTGCAACTTAGCGATCCTGCGTTGCACCTCCTTGTTCTTGAAATCCATCTTGATTGCAGATGTGGATTGGAGGAGGAAGGTGCTGGAGGAAGAGAACAGAAGAGAAGGTAGGGAGAAGATGTGAAGGGAGAAATGACCATAAAGGTCGGTAAAGTGGGAGAAAAGGAGAAGTGGGGAGAATGAAAGAAAGGAAGGTGTGTGGTTGGATTGGAAAGGTAGAAAGAGCAGGGGCGACCTAGATCTCAGGTGCGAATTATTCAACCTCGCTTGAGTTTTGTACCTTGTACTTTCTGCGTTTACTCAGAGAGAGAAATCAAGACAGTAGCCTGCTTAAAAAGACAAAGAGACACCCTGTACAGTCGTCCCAGTTAGTAGGTATATGCCACAGAGGGACAGTGACGGACGACAGTGACAGTGAAGGATAATGAAAAAAAACAGTAACAGTAATAGCAGTAAAGGTTAATACTGACCTATCAGACCAGGGAAAAACAAGCAGAGCATCTAAAATTCAGAAACTAGAAAGATCAGGTTGACACTTCTCCCAGAGACATGAAACCTGTTGTTACCGAAGGCCCCATGTCTGAGCTATGCATTACTGCCTTAAACCTAGTTTCTTTCAGCGCCTTTGTCAGTAATCCGTTGCAGCTTCAAAGAGTCTAGTAATTTCCTGAAGTTGATACAATCCCTTACTCAATCAATACAAACCAGCACAGTCAGTGTTAGGCTCACAAGTCAAGCGACACAAGGTCTGGACAGTAGGAGTACTTCAAGCTCCCCTGCATTTCCATCTCGTCTCCTCCTATCCAGTTGACTAGATTTCGGGGCAGAGAGATCTATTTAAATACCAGATACTTAAGGACGCGGTCACTTTTTGTAAAATGGCCGTCTGCAGAGACGCTGCGCACAACATCGATAGCCTCGAAGCCCTGTCCATATCATATCACTCAGCCCAAGGAAAAGGGCATCTTACTACTCCGATCGTTGTGTGTTTCTCTCAAGTCAACACGTGATCTCACACAGAAGCCCATGCTCATGGATCGGACACCCAAGTGGGGGAGCCAACCTGCGGACATCTGCATTCCGCAGGGCGCCGGAGCAGCGGAGCCATTCCATCTTCCACAAATCCTCCTTCCACCACTTGCATAACTCAGCAGAGGAAAAAAGGATTAGAAATACACTTGCCAAAAGTAAGTCCAAATTCCTCTATCAAATCCCGCACCGAGGCTGGTTGTCATATACGCCCTTCACGATAAAAAAAATCTCAGGTAAGCAGATATCGGCCCGTGTGATGTGATTCGCAGAATCCTCAGGATCCCGGACGACGTGGAGTTGAGAGGAGGCGAGAGGTCCAAGCTCTTAGGTCGGCCGCCGTCGCAGTCAAACCCCGCAGAGGGGAAAAGGCGGGAGGGATCTCATCTTCAAAGCTCGGCATACGTAGAGAAGGAATATGGCTCTTTTTCTAGTCCCCGGCTGCAGCGCTAGCCGAAACTCTCAAACGGATACTTAAACGTCGGTCCTCCCCTCCTGTCAACGGTCTTCATCATTCGATATCGACATTTGAAGATCGGCCTTTTGACGTATACCAATCCCGAATTTCCAAGTCCGATATTCTGAATAATCACCCGTCAAGATGGTCCTCAAGGGAAGCTGCATGTGCCAGGCGATAAAGTACGAGAGTGGTACGTCCAGAACGTCATCTCATTCTCACCGTCCACCAAACCACTAACAAATCGCAGATGATCCGCAGACAACGGCCCTCTGCCACTGCGTCGACTGCCAAAAGGTACCCTCACAATCCAACCTTGCTCAAACTCACCACTTACAATGACCAGTGGAGCGGTTCCGCCTTCACATCAAACGCAGTCGTCCCCCGTGCCTCATTCAAAGTAACCCAAGGTACTTCCTCCCCTCCCCCCTCTCCATCTCACCCCTCCTCAACTGATACACACATCCAGGCGAGCCTAAATTCTACGACGTCACGGGCGCCTCGGGCAAGATCAACAAGCACTTCTTCTGCCCCACCTGCGGCTCCAGCCTGTACACGGAGCTGGAGCTGATGCCAGACGTCACGTGCATCAAGGCCGGCGGGCTCGACGAGGGCAAGGCCGGGCTGGACGGGAAGCCGGCCGTCGAGTTTTACTGCAAGGACCGCGTCGCGTATCTGGGGGATGTCAAGGGCGCCGATCAGAAGCCTGCTTTCGGTTGAGGTTCGGTTTAGCTTTCTCGGTCGTAGGGTTGTCCATAGGCAGGGGGGGGGGGGGTTCTGGAACATTTTGCTGGTTGCTACTAGGGTCGCTTAGATCTCCGACGCTGGGACGCTTCTTCTGAACTGTTCACTTATTACAAGAAAACGAATCGCGTTTCTTTAACATCTATGAAAGAGGAAAATACAGTATTCTAGAGGCTGAACAAAGATTTGAAGAAGTGACATCCGTAGGGACTCTTCCGTCCAGCGCTTAGTGCATTCTCATTCTCTTTGCTCTACCGGAAACCCTGTGATAGAGTCAGCGTCTGGCAGTTTCAGCGTCGTCCATCAAACTCACCTGCGATCAGCCACCGTCTCAGCCTCCTTGCCCTCCTTGCCCTCCTTCTCCGCATCCCAGACAAAGTCCTCTCTGCCCTCTTGACCACGGCCGCGCAGCAGAGTCTTGATCTCGAGATGCTGGTCGAACCTCTTGTACGCCTTGGGCGCGTCGTCCAGGCTGTACTCGCCCGTGACCACGAACCCGGGTCTCGCGCGCCCGTTCTCGATCAGCTTGAAGAGCGCTGGAAGAGTCGGCAGCACCTCGACGATGCCGAACCGGATCGTGACCGACTTGATGCACGCCTCGCTGACGGGGAACAGGAGCTCCGGCTTAATGGTTCCGGCATTTGGCGCGCCGGCGCTGGCCTCCTGTGCGAGGTACACTCCGGGAATGCCGACGCCGCCACCGACCGCAACGATTTTGACCGCCTCGCGGAGGATGTAGTCCTGCTGCGGCTTCGACTCCGCATTCACACATTCTTGGCCGCAGCAGTCGACGGCGCGGTTCACGCCGCCGGGCTGCAGGGCCAAGATCTGCTCGGAGGCGGAGGCGCCCTTCGTGAAGTTGATGGGGACCGCACCGATGCTTGCGGCCTTGGCGAGGCGCTGGGGGACACGGTCAACGACGTAGACGAGACTCGCACCGCGGATTATGGCGCTGTAGGCGCAGAGGAGGCCGACGGGCCCCGCGCCGAAGACGGCGACGGTGTCGCCGGCCTCGAAGCCTGACCAGGAGAGAGCCTCCCAAGCGGTGGGGAAGATATCGCCGAGGAAGAGCCACTCCCTGTCGGGCAGCTTCTTGGGGATCTTGAGCAGGGAGCTGTCTGCGTGGGGAACTCGGACGTATTCGGCTGGAGAGCTGTCGTCAGAACATACATGTTTTACGTGGTGATAGAAGAGGGTTAAGGAGAACGATACCTTGCAGACCTCCCAGGCCAGGGCCAAAGTCGTTGCCTAGGCCGTAGCCGGCTAGGTTAGGGTAGATCTGGTTCTGAGGGTTCTGGACGCCGTCCTGGGGTGTCCCGAAGATGACGACGCGGTCGCCAACCTGGAAGCTGTCGACGGCATCGCCGACCTGCTCGACGATGCCCATGGCCTCGTGGCCGACTTGGTACGGCACTTCGGCACTGCCAAAGATACCGTGGTAGGTGTGTAGGTCGGTGCCGCAGAGAGCCGAGGTGGTGATGCGCACGACGGCGTCCTCGGGCTCACTGAGGCGTGGCATGGGGACGTCGGACTTGGTGGCCATCTCGTACGGCTTGCCTTCCCAGAAGACGGCCTTCATCGTCTTGGGGCGAGGGGTCTTTTGGTCCGTCATTTCGCGCGTGTGTGTCTGGGATTGTAGTGAGAAACGATAAGGGTATGAGCGAGTGTTTGGTGGTTAGAATTCGTCTTCTGGGCATGCTCGGTCATCTCCTTTTATGTCTCGTTCAAACAGGCCTGCCAGTTGGCTTTTTCGACTTCGCGTAGTCATCATAAGCCCACTTCTTGAAGAAGCCGAGAGCCCCTTCGAACGTTTTGCAGCTATTGCTGAGATCTGTGTCGTCTTCCTGTCAGCTGGCCGTATCCGACTTCCCAAGCGACATCTGAGCCACGGTGAATGGAGATATACCATGTCCTTCAGGCGATTGCCATCCCCTTTAGTCCCATGCGAAGAATAATGAAGCCGATTACGGCAATGCCGGGCTTACCTAGGCTATCTATGCTGACATCGAGGACGCGGAAAGTAAGCTTACCGTTCCCGCCACCCACGATAGACGCCCTACATGCAGGGGTAATCGGGCGGCCAGATAGCCGGGCGCTCTCTGACATCGAAAAGCAGGTTCAAATCTCGTTCTTGGCATCCATGTGGTGGTCCGTTCGTTGCTGCAGGGGTGGTGACAGAGAAAGCGACTGGCAGCCTACCCAGTCTTGGATAACGCCAGCCAATGCCATTTGCTTAGGTAGGTAGCTCTAGGGAGGTGCGATTCCTCGACGATCTAGTTCTCGAGTCATATGACACTGCCCGACTTGGAATGATTCATCCAAACCACAATTTAACTGTCCCTCGTGCTGTCCAGGCCCCACTTGGGGGACCTTCCCACCTACCTGTAGAGGAGGGAAAGCCGGCATTGGATGAGTATACTGTGAGCGCCGAGGAAGATGCCGTACGGTTTCGTCTCAATCGATT
>WIGM01000919.1:0-16849 GCA_014235935.1 Colletotrichum musicola
CGGCCTTCAGTATCCCAGTAGACCCTCTCGACCAAGAACCCCTCCACACACATGCCGGCATCGAACAGGGCGTCTCCCACGCAGATGAGCGCATCCGAGACCACGCGCACCACCAGGCGCTGCAGGTACGGGCTGTAAAGGTCGACGAGCATGCCGTGCAGGATGAACGCCTGCATGATCACGACGCCCCACGCCGCCGCGACGAGCACCCGGTGCTCCGACCGCAGCACCTCGCGGTCCACCGCCTTGACCGTCGCCCGCGGGAGCTCCCTCAGCAACCTCCTGAGCTCCCGCAGGCCCTTCTGCGCCGCGGCGACGGGGTCCTCGGGGAGCCAGTCCGAGATCACCCACAGCGCCTCCGAGACCTTCTCGACGACGACGCACGGCACGGCGAACGCCATCGGCAGCACCCCGCGCAGGACCACGCTGAAGATCAGCGGCATCTGCAGCAGCCCGATGGTGAAGCCGTACAGGTGCGCCAGCGCGTCGAGGTGCGCGTCGTGCGGGTGCATGCACCAGCATATCCACACGGGGCCGACGAGGTTCGGCACGAAGAAGCAGCCGCGCAGGTAGCCTTTCACGAGCATCCTGTTCGCGGCGCCGATGCGGGAAAAGACGTCCGAGTCGGCGATCTGTTCCAGGCGGTCGTTAAGGGGGGAGACTTTTACGACGGCGTTGAGCCAGGCTGTGAAGTAGACGAAGGCACAGGCGAAGACGTGGTACGCTGCACCGATGTCAGCGCGGTAGAAGACGTGCTATAGGGGCCGGGCCAGGAGGGCGAGGAGCTCCATGAGGAGGTTGGGGGGCCAGAGGATGGCGATTGAGGACATTGCGGATGAGGTTCTTCGGGAATGTTCCGGTTGGTTGGAGGTCTGTTGTTAGTTGACTTTGGTGCTTTCTGGTTTGTTAATCAGTCTTTAGCTCTCTTCCATCTGTATAAACCCGAGAGCTGGCAGTCTTATGGAGACTATGTAACAAAGAAGCCGCCGAGAGCCGTGTTCATTGACCATGATAGCAACATTGAATCGGGGAACATAGCGACAACATGAAGGATCATAGTGAACGGCAAAGGGACAATTACCCCCTTTTACGAAACTCCATTGTTGTCTGCAGACTGTTGTCAAGGAGAATACAGGCACAACGGCTGAGGTCGAACAAAAGATAGAGGTCTGTAGGGGAATAACAACCTCGGGGAGGTACAACATTGTGAAGACAACCGCATTTCCCTTTTCTCAACAATCTCGGCGACAGCTGGGGCAGAAAACCCAGTTTTTAGAACTGATTCGATGATGCAAAGTCGGAAAACCCATGGAAAAAGGCGGATTATACTCGGGGCCGGCAAGGGGGCCTCATGCAGGCATATCCTCATCGTCAGCTGCGTTGGTAAGCAGAGCTTATGCAACTTAAGCGGAAATAAGCTCGATGCGGCCGATGCGGCCGCATGGCCCGCACCTCCCGCATGGCCCGGACCCGCGATTACTACCGGACTTAGCAAGCATGCAAATGCCAGAATTGCAGGAAGGTGATGCCACGATGCGGAATGGAATGGGGAGGGCCCCGATGAGCGTATGAATGATGATGAAATGCAAATGCCACCATGTTTCCATATCTGGAATTTGAGATATAAAGGCCCAGGTCTACCCGAGATGAGTTCTCTCTCACCCTCAGACTTTCATCCGCATTACATTTGCCTTCAACACCAGGAACCAACCTTTTCCAAGTCTTGACGTGCGCAACCATTCGCAACATCAACATGTCCCCGCCAGCATCGCTTCCGACCCGCAAGCTGGGCAAGAACGGCCCCGAGATCACCGCCCTGGGTCTGGGTCTGATGGGCCTCGGCACCGCCTACGGCAAGCCTGGGTACGTTCGTGAAGCAGACCTTGATAACCCCCTTCCCCCATACCCACTAACACAAAACCCCCCAAACAGCCCCGACGAAGAGCGCCTCGCCTTCCTCGATCGCGCCTGGGAGATGGGCGCCACCAACTGGGACACCTCGGACATCTACGGCGACTGCGAGGACGTCCTGGGCAAGTGGTTCCGCCTGCACCCGGAGCGCCGCGCGGACATCTTCCTCGCGACCAAGTTCGCGCTCAGCGGCGTCGTCAACGACGACGGCACGCTCGACATCAAGACGGACAGTTCGCCGGGCTACTGCCGCGCCGCGTGCGAGAAGAGCCTGGAGAGGCTTGGCGTGGAGTACGTCGATCTGTACTACGTCCACCGCGTCGACGAGGTCACGCCGATTGAGAAGACGGTTGAGGAGATGGTGAAGCTGAAGAAGTAAGAGCACCGACATCCTTAGTCTCTAACGAAGATACTGACGGAGGCACCCAGCGAGGGCAAGATCAAATACCTGGGATTGTCAGAGTGCTCCTCCTCAACCCTCCGCCGCGCCCACGCGGTGCACCCCATCTCGGCCGTGCAGGTCGAGTACAACCCCTGGTCCCTCGAGATCGAAGGTCCCCTCGGCACGAACCTCCTGCGCACCTGCCGCGAGCTCGACGTCACCACCTTCGCCTACTCGCCCCTTGGCAGGGGCATCATGACGGGACAGTACAAGTCCGCCTCCGACTTTGAAGACAGCGACATCCGCCGCGTGCTGCCCCGCTTCCAGGGAGAGAACTTCGCCAAGAACCTGGCGCTGGTGGACCAGTTCCGCCAGATCGCGGAGGAGAGACACGGGTGCACGGCGGGACAGCTCACGCTCGCGTGGCTGATGGCGCAGGGGGAGGATGTGATTCCGATCCCGGGGACGAAGAGGATCAAGTACCTCGAGGAGAACTTTGGCGCGTTGAAGGTGAAGATCGACGAGGGGGAGGAGAGGGAGATCCGGGCGCTGGTGGACGGGGCGAATGTGCAAGGGGACCGGGGGGTCTTTTTCGGGGCGTACTCGGACTCGGCGCCGTTGGAGGGGTGAGGCGCAAGCGTTCGTGGGTTTTGGGAGTTGTTGAAATCGTGATTGGCGATGGGGTGCTTCGGCGTGGATCCCCGGGGCCCCGAAACCTGGGGTAGGATGCAAGTCCACATCGATAATCGAACGGCTAAGCCATGCAACTTCGTTCAGTCTCTCCGTGGAGTGACGTATCAGCAGGTACTTGACTTCGCCTCGGGGAAAGGGTCCGATGGCCGGCCTGAGCCTCGGAGATCGGGGTGGGTCCCCGCTGATAATGCACCCGGCACACCCCGCAAATCGGGGTAGATGTGGTTCTTATCAATCCACGACCGTCCCGTGTTGACCCCTCTGGGCACTCCGTTGATTGATAATAATCATCAAGCCCACCTGTTACTATAACTTGCCTAAATTCGGTGTTGCTTTGTCCAGAAGATAGCCTTCAGCTCTCCGGCCGATTCCTTAAAGCTGTCTTCCCATTATCATATACCCATCGTGACTCCTCGACCCCAATCTATCACAATGGCCACTATCCACAAAACAGGCCTCGAAGTCCGCCTCGCCTGCCGGTCGGGAACCCTCACAACCCCGACAGCAGGCCAGGCCCCAACCTACCTCCAAGCAAACCTCCTCGTCCTCCCCCGCCGCTACGCATCCGACTTCCGCCTCCTCTGCCACCGCAACCCCGTCCCCTGCCCGTTACTCGCAGAGTCCTCCACCCCAGGCTCCTCCTCCCACCTAACATCCCACATCCGCTCTCCCTCAGGTTCGGTGCTCGAAGTCGCAGACGATATCGATCTCCGGCGGGACTTCCCCCGCTACCGAATCTATGAAAACTCAGTCCACGTGGCCGTAAACAACGAGCCGGAACCAACCGACGTATCCTCCCACTGGCTCCCGGAAGACCACGTCGGCTTCCTAATAGGCTGCTCCTTCTCCTTCGAACGCGCCCTCTGCGAAGCAAACCTCGCGCCGCAGCACATAATCCACGCCCGCAACGTGCCCATGTACCGCACCACCATCCCCCTCTGCGCGGCGGGCGTCTTCACGGGCGGGACGTACGTGGTCTCCATGCGGCCGTACAAGCCCTCCGACGTGTCCCACGTCAGAGATCTCACCCGGCCGTTCGTGGCCACGCACGGGGAGCCGGTGGCGTGGGGCTGGGACGGCGCGGCGCGGATCGGGGTCGCGGACGTGGCGAAGCCGGACTGGGGCGACGCGGCGCTGCTTCCTGACGGGAAGACGCTGGAGCACGGGGATGGGGAGTATGTGCCGGTGTTCTGGGGGTGCGGGGTCACGCCGCAGGAGGCTGTTATGAGGGCGGGTCTGGAGGGGACGGTTATTGGGCATGCGCCGGGGCACATGATTGTGTTGGATGTGAAGGAGGATGAGATTTTTCCTGCGGGAGGTTCTGGTGCGTGAGATCGTGACATCGTGACACGATTCGATGAGTGAGCTGGAATAATCAGAGGCATGTAAAATACTCGGTCTAGGAGTATGAGGGAGATATTATTTCACACCCCCAGGCTGAGTATTTCACATCCCCTCTTGCTATTCTAACCTACCTACTACTTATTACTTTTAGTACGTTATTATTGCTGTTATCTGTTATTATCGCTGCTGTCCGTTATCGTCGCCGTCGTCCGTCATCGTCGCCGTCGTCCGTCATTGTCGGAGGTGGAATATGCAGCTTGTGAGAGAGTAACGGCGTGTGCCAAGTAGCAAATCTTGTCATTCCTGGGTGTCGAACTCCACCTATAATACAAGAGAGGGTAGCTCGTCCTCAGAGACGACACACCCGATCCAGGAAACACTATCGTGTCTGTCTTCCAACTCTCTTTCCCTCTCTCCAAAAGCAAAGCAAAGCCTCACAGGGCGTGTCTAGTCAAGTCTCTCTTTCTATCATTCAACTCTTTCATTGGGTCTCTGGGGGGGCCCGGGTGCAATGTCATCAGAGAAATCTTGACCTTATGCAGGGTCCATATCCGTCCGACATCGAAGATCTGGACGAGGGCGATCCGTCAAATCTAAGGCAGAGAATCGCCGTACAGCGTAACAGCTACGCGTTGGTGTTTCCCGCAAGCGTGATGCCGTCGGTGCCGGTCTCGATGACTTGGTAGCCATCTGCATTGCCAGCGCCCTCGGCAGCTCGTTCGTAAGCATCGTCGCTCCTATTACCACGTTAGTCACATGTCAACAGCTCATCGTCAGTCAAGCAACATACCGGTCGCAAAGAACATCCAGGTCCTTATCCGAAAGGATCTCGTGACTGCCAGAGTACTTAAACACCTGGCCGTCCTTCAGAAGCAGCTTCTTGAGGGTGTCCTTGTCCAGGTCCTCCTTCATGTCCATCTTTTGACCCATTGTTCTGAAGTTGCCCTTCTTGATGACCAGCTTCTCCAGGCGACGCTTGGCATCGGCGCTCAAGAGGAGCTCCTCCTCGACGGTACCCTTGGTGGCGAGGCGATAGACCACAACGGGACGCGTCTGGCCGATGCGGTGACAGCGGTCCTGGGCTTGCAAGTCCTGCTGGGGGTTCCAGTCGCTGTCGAAAAGAATGACAGTGTCCGCGCTCGCGAGGTTGATGCCTTGACCGCCGGCTCTGGTGGAAAGAAGGAAGACTTTGAACTCGGGATTCTCGTTGAACTCCTTGATCTGGTCGCGGCGACTCTCCTGCGAGACGGAGCCATCTAGCCGACACGCTTTCCACCGTCGGAGCTCGCAGTAATCCTGCAGAATATCCAGCTGCGTCTTGAACTGCGAAAAGATCAAGACCTTGTGGCCGCGGTCGAATAGGGATGGAAGAAGACGGTCCAGAAGCAGCATCTTGCCGGAGGAGGTGACGATGCTCTCATCCACCGGTGGAGCACCTTCGTAGCCCCAAGGGTCAAAGAAGTTGTGTGGGCTGTTGCACACGAGGCGCAATTGCATGATGGGGTTACCCAGCTTCTTGGCCGCAATCTCCTTCTTCGCATGCTCAAGAATCTTGGTGCGGTATAGATCCTCGGCGGACATGGGAACTGTGTCATCAACCTCTTCGTCTTCTTCCGCCTCCTTGACCAGCCTGGCCTCGAACTCGTCATCGGACAACTTATCCTCGTCGTCGGGTTCGGTCTCTACGTAGCGACGGCGGCCGCGGGTTGCGCGTCCTCGACTACTCACTGAAGGAGTGGACTGACGAGAGGACTTGGCGCTCTTCGACTGCGGCGTCACAGCTGTGGGTGGCTCCTTCCGCTTGGAACTCGATCGGGATGCAGACTTGGCGGGCGTCTCCTTGGAAACGGCGGCCTGCTTGGACGAGGAGCTTCTAGCTCTGCTCATCATGGCAGAAAAGGCGTTTGGTTTCTTAGTCTCGACGTCCGGTTCCTGCTTTGCCTTTCTAGGACTGCTTCGAATAGGGATTTCGAGCTTCTGGGACCCCTTAGAACCCTTCTTCTTAGGCTCGGGCTTCGGAGCCACGCTTGCTTCCCGAGAGCTCGCGTCCGAGTTCACTGCTGTCAGTCGCTCGACGATCTTGCCCTCGAGGAATGCGCGGCTGTCGACGTCTTTGTCGCTGATGGCATTGTACATGTCGGTCTGCTCTCTCGTCATGGGGGCGAAGAGGATGTACTCTCGCTTCTTGGGCAGGTAGGCGGCGACGTCGGCCTTGACGCGACGAAGGAGAAGCGGCTGCAGAATCAGGTGGATCTTCTTAATGATCTCCTGGTTCTTGCGATCCGCGATGAACTCCTCAGTGCCTTCCTCGTCTTGCAGGTCGTCGAAGTCGAACCAACTTTCAAAAACTTCCCATTCCTTGAACACGCCCGGGAGGAGGAAGTGAAGCAATGACCAGAGCTCTTTGAGGTTGTTCTGCAGAGGTGTGCCGGTGATCAGCATGCGTGTGGCCGACACAAAGTTTTCGAGTTCTTGGAACAGCTTCGAGTCGAAGTTCTTCATGCGATGGCCCTCGTCCTGGAAGCGCATTAGCATCTGGCAGCTCCAGGTTTTGCGGGACGAAGCCTAGAGGCGGCTGGTTGGTGGACTTACAATGATGATGAAGGCCCATTTGTACTTGCCGAGGACGGCCTTGTCTCTCAGTACCATCTCGTAGGACGTGCAGACAACCGGGAACTTCTTGGAAGGCTGGCCATTCTTGATGTTCGGATCCAGCATCTTCTTCTTGACCCGAGCTCGCTCAGCAGGGTCGCCGTGGTACAGGGCCACGGGGATGGTGGGGCACCACTTTTGGAACTCGTCCATCCAGTTGGATAACGTACTGAGGGGAGCGACGATGAGATGGGGGCCCAAGTAGTCTTCCTCGCGCAGCCGAGCAATAAGCGAAATAGTTTGAACCGTCTTGCCTGCGGGGAGTCAGTCTGACAACTTGGTCGAGAGCCACCTGGGATGCCTTACCAAGACCCATCTCATCTGCAAGGATACCAGACATGCCCTGCAAACACACCTCGTACATCCACGTGAGGCCCTCGAGCTGGTAATCCCTCATCGTCCCGCCCGTCATGATCTTGGGCTGCGTCGCCATGGTGAGGTCGTGCGTGCCGAGCGCCTCGCCGTCCAGGCTCGAGCCGACGCGCCCCAGGACCTCCGTCTTCTTAGTCAGGATGTCGCTGAAGGCGGCCGACTTGGCGAGCAGGTCGTCGAGCTCGCGGGCCTTCTTCTCCCTCTCCTCCTTGCTGAGCTCGGTCCTCTTCTTCTTGCGCCTCTGGGCGGCCAGGCCGGCCTTGCGCTTCTTCTCCGAGGCCGCGTGGTTCGCCGCGGCGGCCTTGGCCTCCTCGTCCATCATGCGCTTCTGGTCGGCGTCGATCGGCTCCAGCGACTCCTCCCTCGGCGGGGAGGAGGGGGCGCTGGTGTTGAGCCGCGTCGTGGAGAGGACGGACTCGACGTCCGACGTCGTTGACGAGTCCATCGTCGCGGTTGCTGATGCTCTGGTTGCCGGGTGTGAGAGGCGTGGTGATGAGTTTGGGTGACAGCTGCCGAAGGACTTGGTGATGGTTGCCACTGCCGGGGAAGCCACGCCAAATTAAGCGATCCGGTTAGTGCTTCAGCTGAGATTCGACAAGGAAGGAGCGATTGCGCTGGGTCAAGATGCGAAAGGACCAGAAAAGAGATGAATAAGAGATGAAAGAGGCGATTTCTACCAATTGCCCAGTTCTTTGGCCTGGAATATACCAAGAAAAGGCAAAGGACGCAGGAAAAAAGAGAATGCCAACAAGGGGCGGCGACCTCGGATCTCCAGCACTCACGTCAAAGACGCGATCGCGGGGGCAAAAATCAGGGGGCGCGCGACGCGAAACAAAGGCGCGGCACGTGATTTCGGGCCAAAAAATCAATTTAAACCCCTGTCGCTTCCAGGCAGCATCGTCATCGATGAGTCCGGGGATCGAGGTCTGAGATCGGGGCCCGTTTCCGAGTCAGTGCAGCGGACATCAATTCTTGGGTCGATAATTGGTGCCGTACTATGGCATCGGTAGCTAACTTTAAATGTCCATATGTGCATTGGAAGAACCTGTAGGTGTAGGGAACGCAACAATTCGAGAGCTAACTGGATCCTTCGTCCAGAGTGTCTCTTTACATGCCGCCGTGGCCTCCAATTTTGGGAATTAGTCAACTGTTATCAGTTGGTAATGCCTCCCTGCAGTTCAGTGGCAGCGACCGGGAATTGCTCCACTCACCGACAGCTACCGAGTACCTCCTCGGTGTCTCGGTGTGCCTGACCAATGAGGCACAGACCACCCCCTTTTGGAGGGGCAGCACACCGTTCTGCTGCCCCGCCAAACACCACACTAAAATTCTGTGACTCCTACCGACTCGATCCTCTTCCTCCTCCATGCACTCCCTTCGCGCCCTCCGACCCATCTCCCGCAGCGTCTCCCCGCTCCTCTTCGCAAGAATGGCTTCCAACGCTTCCTTCACTCCCAACGAGGAGACCGAGATCCAGCAGTGGCTCACCACCGCCACCCGCCTCCAGCAGGCCGCCGGCGACGACGCCCAGGTCTCCCCGATCCTCGACACCCTCAACACCCACCTAAGCACCCGCACCACCCTCCTCGGCACCAAGCCCAGCAAGGCCGACACCGCCCTCTACTCTGCCGTCCGCCCCCTCGTCGCCGCCTGGTCCCCCGAGCAGCGCACCGGCGAGAAGGGATACCCAAACATCGTCCGCCACCTCGACTTCGTCCAGAACTACCCCGCCTTCGCCGCCGAGGTCAAGGCTCACGACAAGGTCGCCATTGACCTCGATGAGGTCCTCTACGTGAAGCCTCCCGTCGACGCCAAGGCCGAGAAGGAGCGTCTCAAGAAGGAGAAGGCCGCTGCTGCTGCCGCCGCCGGTGGTGACAAGAAGGAGACTACCCTCCCCGACCGCACCAAGGAGAACAAGAGCGCCGGCGAGAAGGTCGAGGAGGCCGTCGCCGAGGCCAAGGACAAGGTCAAGGCCGCCGTCGGCGCCGGCGAGGCCAAGCCCAAGAAGGAGAAGAAGGCCAAGGAGCCCAAACCCCAGAAGGCCCCGGCCCCCGCCGCGCCCCTCTCCCCGGCCCTGATCGACCTCCGCGTCGGCCACATCCTCAAGGCCATCAAGCACCCGGAGGCCGACTCGCTCTACGTCTCCACCATCGCCATGGGCGACAAGCCCACAGACGACACCACCGAGTACGAGGGCCAGGTCTGCCGCACCGTGTGCTCCGGCCTCAACGGCCTCGTGCCCCTCGAGTCCATGCAGGGCCGCAAGGTCGTCGTCGTCTGCAACCTGAAGCCCGTCAAGATGCGCGGCATCAAGTCCTCCGCCATGGTCCTCGCCGCCTCCCCCAAGCTCAAGGAGGGTGAGGTCGACGACCACAAGGGCCCCGTCGAGCTCGTCACCCCTCCCGCCGACTCCAAGGCCGGCGACCGCGTCTTCTTCGAGGGCTGGAAGGGCGAGCCCGAGGGCGTCCTGAACCCCAAGAAGAAGATCTGGGAGACTTTCCAGCCCGGCTTCACCACCACCGACGGCCTCGAGGTCGCCTTCGACGCTGCCGCTGTCAAGGAGCTCGGCAAGGATGGCGTTGGCAAGCTCGTCACCGAGGCTGGCGGTGTCTGCACCGTTCCCAGCCTGAAGGGTGCCACCGTCCGGTAAATTAGCTGTTGATGATTTTGAATGGGTTATGATAAACAAAAGTTATGTAGATATGGGAAAGTCAAGAAAGATATTCCCTTTTGACGTCAAGACCTTTTCCTTCTCGCCTGATTATAGTGCATGAACAACGCGTCGACTGTGCCTGCCGCCGAATCGTGGGTCTCCAACAGAGGCATTTGCGAGCCCGTCCCGACGTCAACAAGGCAAGACCATAGCACCTTGGAAGACCAGCCGAGGCCTCTTTCCTCAAGTATTCTTTTCTACAAATACTACGTCCTCCATCGTCTGTCGTTCTCCCGTTCCTTTCCCACAAACAACACCCCAAGATTACTACCAAACCATTCGTTCAACTGCATGTCAACAAAGACCATCATCTTCATCATCATCACCATCATGGCTCCTCCAGTTAGAGTTCCTTTGTAGGGGATTGAGTTGTACCTGTCTCGAGTCGGCATGGGCAAATCCGGCACGGGCGCGGTCCTCCTCTTCGGCGGCATGGGAATTCTCGCCTAGTACACGTACAGAGCAAACCCAAACCGCCAGGCCGACGAAGAAGCAAACAACAACAGCCACCCGCCGCCGCCGCCACCTTCTCCGCCGCCACCTTCTCCGCCGCCGCCATCTCTTCCCCCGCGGAATCCTGACCGCCCATCGGACCCCATCAACATAGCCGGCCCATCAAGACACCCCCGCCCGGGCTATGGTACTTTTTCAACCAATCCAACCCCCGTCAACAACGTTCCATATGCCGATGGGGTAGCGCCCAACTACGACTATGATCCAAATCCCGTCCCTGGGCCCCCCTCCAGCACACCCTCCTCCGTTCCCCTCCCGTTTCCCCTGACAGCAGTGTCGCTGTCCCCGGAGACGGAGATGGGAAGCTCGCTGGCAACGGAAGTGCCGCAACTCGCAAGCCCACCGCACCCCTCCTTCGGCCCCGTTTCCTTGCCCGTGTCACCATCGTCACTCTCCCAGGAGACCCAGACGGACGGCTCGCGGGAGAGGTACATGTCGCAATTCCAAAGTCAACCGCCGGCCGAAGGTCTCTGGGCACATCCAAGCTCGTCGGAGACGGGAAGCGTGACGCAACAGCCGCAACCCGCAAGTCAGCCACCGGCTGACCACCATGGGCCACATCAAAACCCGCCGGAGAAGGAGCAAGGCTCGCCAGAGATGGGAAGCAAGACGGAACAGCCGCAACCCGGATGTCGACCACCGACTGGCCATAATGGGCGACAACAAACCCTGCCAGGAGGAGCGGGGAGCAAGGTGTGCACGTCCAACGAGCACTGTCCATACCGCAGACAACCGTACAGGGTGAGCGAGCGTCACATCCCAACCATGACAGGAAGGAAGAGATGAAATCGGGGAAAGTCGTGTGACGTACGCAAAAGGCTCTGTCCGGCAAAAGTTCTCGGTCTGTCTGGATTTTGGGTTGTTTGGAGTTTCGTGTTGTTTACTAGAAGATACTTCATCTGCGGTAACATCATTCAAGCCAATGAATAAAGCGTAGTCGTTTTAATACACAATTCTTTGTTTCCGTATCAACCACAACCACTCTATGCTCTCTTTTTACATTCCGGGAAAAATAGAAAACCACTTTTTGAGTATCCGTCTAAGGGTATGACCACGCCTCAAAGCAACACACACACACCAAACAAAACATCCCTCCCAGTTGGCTCACTTCCTCGCCGCCTTGCGCTTCACCGAAGCAACAAGCCCGCTGAGATCACTGCCGCCCTCGGCCTTCTTCTCCTTCTTGGCCTTCTTCCCCTGCCTCTCCTCCTCGGGGGGCGCCTCGTCCCCGCCCGCCTTGCGCTTCTTGCGTCCCTCCTCGAGCAGCCGCTGCATGTTTTCGGTCGCCTTGAACTTGGGGTTGGACGGGTCGATGGCGTACTCGTGGCTCTCGAAGACGGCCTTGAACCGCTCGTCGCCGACGTCCATCTTGAACCCCTCCTGCAGGCCGACCTTTTCGTCGTCTGCGTCCGCACCGCCCTTCTTGAGAGCATTCTTCTTCGCGTGCTTGCCCTTCTTCTTCTTGAGCTTCTCCGCCTTGAGGATCTCCGCCATGTCGAAGTGGTCCAGGTGCTCCGCGGGGCCGTCGTTGTCGTCCGCCATGAGGAGCTTGAGCTGTGCCTTTTCTTTGGCCTTGGAGGATTCCTCGGCCTCGCGGGCTGCGCGCTTGGCGAGGCGCTCTTCCTTGCGGAGAGATGTTTTGGTCTTTTTGGGGGCTTCTTCGGTTGTGAAGAAGGGGTCGTCGAAACCGAGATCTTCTTCTTCTTGAGGTTTGGAGGTGCTGGTGGTGGTACTGGGGTCTGCGGTGGCGGCTTCGTTGCCCTCGCGGCGCGCGCGGGCCTGCTCGCGCTTGCGCTCTTTGCGCTCGCGTTCCTTGCGCTTGTACTTTTCGATCGTGGTCTCTTCGTCCTCGGATTTCTTGGCGTTCTTGGACTCGGTGAGGGCTGGGGTGAAGGTGATTTCCATGTCGCCGACGGGGGCATCTTTGGAGGATGAGGATTTGGTCTCCTCCTCGGCGCCGAGGCCTAGCATCGCGCGCATCTTGCGGCGCTGGAGTTCCTTCTTGGAGAGCTTGGGCTCGTCCTCCGCCGCCGCGTCGCCGGCGGCAGCATCCTCCGTGGCGTCGACCTCCTCGACGCCGGCGAACGACTCCCCGTCGTCTTCCTCGCTGTCCGACGCGAGGTAGGCCTTCAGGTCGTTCTCGTCCAGCTGCGCGCGGCTGCCCGTGAAGGCGCGGTTGATGGACGCCTTGCGCGCCGCGTCCTCCGGGTTGACGTCCCACGTCAGCTTGACCTTCGAGTGCTGCAGCGCGTCGGTGACGAACTCGACGGGCTTGTACCCCTCGGGGACCTTCTCGCACTCGTCGCGGGGCTCGTCGTCGAAGGTGACGTCGTCGGGCACGAAGCGGAGGTCGAGGAAGTTGGACGAGGACTGGTACTCGGTGCCGTCGGTCGCCTCGTATACCTTCTGGGCGGTGGCCACGTCGGAGCAGACCATGACGGCGTAGTAGTAGCGCAGCCGGTCGAGCTGGTACCGCCGCAGTGCGTCGCTGTCGAAGTCCTGGTCGTCGCCCTCTTCTAGGAGTTCCTTCTTGATGTCCTCGTCCTCGTCTTCTTCGTCGTCCTCGCTCGATTCGTCGTTTTCGGAGTCGTCGTCGGACTTTTTGAAAATCTCCTTCGGAGGACCTTCCAGCTCCTCGCGCTGCATCCGCTCCTTGCCGAACTCGCTCGGGTACACGCTGACCTTCTCGATCCGCCCGCCCGTCTTGGGCAGGAAGCTGGCGAAGAGCGCGAAGAGGTCGGCCGACTTGATGTTGTCCCAGTCCAGGTTGACGATGGCTATCCGGTTCGTGACCTCGCCGTCCTCGACCTCGGCCGCCTCGTCGCGCAGGCGCTGCATCGAGGCCTTGGGGTCGGCGACTTTAGTCTCCTCCTCCTCTTCGTCGTCGTCCTCGTCGTCGTCCGACGATTCCGACTCGGACTCGGAGAAGCCGCCGCCGCGCGCCGGGTCGTACTTGGCGTCCGCCTTGGCCAGCTCGCGCTGCACGACGTCGTCCTCCTCCACCTCCATATCGTCCTCCTTCTCGTCTTCGTCATCGTCGTCGTCTGCCTCGTACAGCCTCTGCAGGGCCTTCTTCTTCGAGTCCGACCTGATCTTGCGCCCGTACCGGTCGACCTTTGCGCTCGCGGTGAAGTCGTCGTCGTTCAGCATGCGCGAGAAGCGCTTGTCGAGCTTGGTCTTGGTCTGCTTCTTGGACGGCAGGCGGAAGCGCGGGTCGGTCTCGAAGTTGGAGAACCGCGAGTCGGCGATCTTGCCATTCTTGCCCGATTTCGACGACGACATGGCGGCGGTTTTGGATCTGGATTGATTAGGGGTTGGTGGTGGTGGAAGACAGAGGAATTGGCAGCTGTCGCGGATGGAAAAATGCAATGTGGGGGACGAGACTTTTTAGCGGGTCGGCGCTTGACGGGATTGGAAGGCGGTCAATTCTCACCGACGCCACACCGAGATACACCGAATTTTGACCATTCGCCAACTTCACCCGTCTTTGCCCGGCAGTGCGTCGAAGTAATGCGGAAAGCGATGCATTCTTGCGGGAAGAAATATCCTGGCCTGTATTTGGTGACCACATTTGGTTCTTTAATATCAAAACCTTGCCATTCCATGGAATATTCAATTCATGGGATCTTGAACCGTTCAAACTGTTCACGAGTCGTCCAGAAGTTTTGTTTTCCATGTGTTATGTTCTTATATTTGCCGGAATGTTTGGAAATTGGACATAACACAACAACAGATGCTTTCAAAAGTCAACCGTCTCTTCATCCTCGACTCCGAACAACACCCTCATCGGGTCCTGGTACTTCATGAACCCCACGCCCGGCTCGCACAGCCCATAACCAAGAAGCCTCTGCGCTTGCGGCTTCATCTTCCTCACCTTCTCCAGCGGGACCATGAGGAATTGGTTCTCCGCCGGGCGCAGCGTTGGCTGGCAGAGGAAGATGCCGACCGTTTCCCTGTACTCGTCTCTGCCGTGTGACGATCAGCTGTACTCCCTTTGGCAACCGACTAATAGGAAGCAGACGCCACAAGAACGTCAAAGCAAAGACGAGAAACATTACGAAATCAAGGCGCATCACTCACGTTGTGGTGTTCGCTCCGCCCGCGTGGTACGTGTTCCCGAGGAAAATGCACGCATCCCCGGGCTCCAGCTCAACTGGGACCGTCTCTGAGTCCAGCGGCCGGCGCTCCGGACCCCAGAGGTGCGACCCCGGGATGATGACCGTCGCCCCGTTGGCGGCCATTGTCTTTGTCAACGCCGTGACGCAGCCAATCATCACGGGGAGCTTCTTGTCGTGAGGATGGTAGTCGCTGTCGTATCAAATCAGCACACCAACCCACCCCCTTCCCCTCCCACAGCCTACCAACCATGGAGTTTTATGTAAGGGCAAGCAACTGAGAAAACTCACTTGTCGTCCCGGTGCAGGACCTGCTGCGCCCCCCCGGGATTCACCCGAAACCCCACGGTCGACGAGATGATCGGCTTCCCGCTGACCGTCTTCTGCCGGTCCCCGCGCCAGAAGGTGTACGACGACGAGACCATCGCGTTCGCGACGTCCGTGTAGAGCTTGTTGCACGCAAGCTCGACGCACGCGTCCGAGATCCCTAGCAAGCCCGAAGCGCGCTGCGTCGTGCGCGGGAAGAAGCCGTACCGGTCCGGCTTGTCCTCGTCGAACGCCGGGGCTAGGTCGGCTTTGATCTGCGCCGCGAGGGACTGCGGGATGAGCTTCTCGACGACGACACCGCCGTCGCGGGTGATTGACTCGACGAGCTTTGCGGGTGTCGTTGAGGGGTGCGTGGCGTCGAAGCGGGATAGGCTGGGGGGCTTTAGCGTTGCCATTCTCAGAGTGGAGAGGGATCTGGTACAGGTACGCGTGAACATGTTGGATAGTCAGTTCGTCAAGGATCCGAGTTCACCGTATCTTTATTTATGAACTAGTTTCTCTGGGCTAGACCAGTCCATTGGCTTTATGTTATCGTCCCTATGAACCCTAACCCACGCAAACACGCGTTTCAACCGGACTCCCACACCCGGACTGGCGTAAACGCTGTCATCGTCGCCCTCGCACCCTTGTCCCGGGAAGTTGAATGTGGGAAGTCCGGCAAGGCGTGCGGGGAGATTTTCTCCTCTCAGAGCCGCATTTGCGGTCAACAAGCTTCTCTGCGCTAGGTCCATCTGCTTAGAGTTGCGGCAACTCGGGAGTGGGGGAAACGAAGAGATGGGACGAATCGACCCCGCCGGTTTCAACCTCCGCTCATAATATTCCAACTCCACCCCCAGGACTAGCTGGAAATGGGCCTGGGGGATGTTAAAAAAGAACTGGCATCTCAGTGGTGACAAAGGGAGTTGTGGTCACAATAAGTGATTGTAAGACTTAAGTGTGTGCGTCGATATCAAAACGCCTTTGTCATTAAGTGTGCCGAGTGCAGAAACAGCCATCTCTGATGAAAGCCCTTCCATGTTCTGTCCCTTGCTAGCAAGGTCAGATCTGTCTCTCATCAGCATTAACCCTCATCATTTATCACTAATTCCAATCCTCCAGTCCGAGCTCCTCAGAAGTATCTATCATACTCCTCCTCCCAGGTGTCGCCCTGATAAGTCTCCATGGCATCGCCCATCAGTCCCAGCACACAGCTCGAGACCTGAAGGCTCTTGAACTCGGCCATGTCGCCCTCGGCAGAAGAGGGAACAGATCCAGCGGCGCGGTAGCCCTCGCGCGCCCAGCGGCACAGGCGCTTGCGGATGATGTACACCGCCAAGTTCTCGTTGAACGGCCGCAGGCGCTCGCGCTCGTGCTCGTCGACGAGCTTGCACTCGATGTAGGACTGCGGGGCCGGGTTGGCGTTGGCGTCGCAGAAGGTGAAGGTGCCGCCGTGGAGGTGGTCGTTCGCGACGGCCGTGAAGATGATGAAGGCGGGCGCGCCCTTGCGGCGCTCGGGGAAGTCGGGCATGGGCTTTTGAGGCCGTGTCAGCATTTCTAGAGATAGCCGACTGAGGTTTCGACTAACTTACAACCGGCTTCGGGAGGTCCTCCTTGAAGCTTCCCACCTCGACCAGCAGGCGGGAGAGGTCGCAGTTCGCGGCGACGGGGCGCTCGCCGGGCGGGTCGGCGGTGGTCCAGCCGCCGGCGAAGACGAGGCCCCAGAGGCCGTTGGTCTCGATGCCCTCGAACTCGAATTCCGGGCCGAGGGCGTCGACGAGGCGCTCCCAGACGTCGGCGCAGGAGACCACCTCGCGGGCGGGGATGTCGCTGAAGCGGGTGTAGACGATG
>WIGM01000920.1:4166-16849 GCA_014235935.1 Colletotrichum musicola
GCGTCGGAAAGTATTTCGCTTTCGTCGTCGGAAAGTATTTCGCTTTCGTCGTCGGAAAGTATTTCGCTTTCGTCGTCGGAAAGTATTTCGCTTTCGTCGTCGAAGCCATCCATATCAAGGTCAGACTCGTCACTATCAATCGGGCCATCGGGGTGGGAGGCAGTGAGTGCCTTCCAAATCTCGTCTTCTTGCTTCGGATCCTCATCTTGCTCTGCTGGCGTGGTAGATGACACAGCGGTTGTCTTCTTGTGCGTCTCAGACCTCTTGCCCGCCTGCTTGAAGTACTCGTGGAAGAAGATGTCTTCCGCGGCAATCTGGTCGGTCTTCTTATTCCAGAAGCTCGGGGAGTTAATCGGCGCGGCAGCGGCCGTGCCTGTCCTCTTGGCGAGCCATATGTTGCCAGAGTCCGGATTGTGGACCGGTTGCATGATGGATGCGCCGCGATTGGTTTCCGCAACCTTGGGATTCCTGTACACAAACTTGTCGAGAAATCGAATCAGGCTGTGGCTTTCCAAGTCCGGCTTGGCCATTTGCTTCTCGTCTGAAAATAGACTAGCGGCAAGCAGCGAGACAGACGGGTGGAAGTGTGTAAGCGGAGGTACCTTAACTTGTCAGTACATGGACTTGCGGGAGGTAAAAGAAGGTGAAACTTACAATTTCCCACAGGCAACTGTTCTGGGCATTGCTGTATTCCGGGTCCCTCTTTCTGCCGTCGTATGCCGTCCCCCTTGCTTGTGCCTGACCCTCAGACTCTCTTACAGACTGGCCAGCTATTTCGGGTTCATCGTTGTCTTCAGGCTCCTCCAAAAGTGGTTTGAGATCAGGGAACTGCAGTCGCAACTGAAATACCACATACAGCAGGCCACACGCAAAAGCAGGTTGGTGCAGGCCGAGAACCTGCATCATACGCTTGGCGAAGGCCTTGACCCGGCGCGTATCAATATCGGACTTTAGAGACCTGAGGAGCAGATTCAAGTAAAGCGCCTGCTTCGACGAGGTGGCAAGGCGCGGGTCCAACAAGGACTCATACAGCGTCCTGTAGAACCTCTCAGATGCCAGTTGTCTCGAGACTGACAGCTGCTGAATTAAAATCAATGCTTGGATGCTGGTGTTGAAGTTCGTAGAGTGCGCGATCCGGAAAAGCGTGTCGACGTGTGACTCAAGCCTGCAGCAGTTCGTCAGTACATATGAGCCTAGGACGGTGAACCAGTATGCCAATGATACGCACATGTTGTCGTGAGCAGATACGAATGGCACTGCGCGGTTGACACCCGTCAAAACGGCTGTAACAAGCTTGTCAGCCGTCTGACGCTCAGCAGACTCGGCGGAATCCTTCGCGACCGCTGTTGGTCTCTCCTCGGGCTCGCCAACAGAAGCTTTGCCCAACGCAGAGCTCTTCAAGAGTGTGATGAAGATGCCGAAGTAGATGCGGAGGAGCGTCTCTGCAGTACCCGCTTCGCGACTGCTAAGGATTGTCTGGTTCAGTGTGTTTGTAGCGTGGTACTTGGCCCTAAAGGTTTGCCCCGGCCGCAGAAGAACTTCCTGCTCGATAGACTTGATGATGACCTGCTTCATTCCAGGATGCGTGTTTTGGAGCTGGAGGAGAAGGTAAGAGACTCGCGAGGCAATTTTCCGATCCTTATCGCCAAGCTTATTGACCAATAGTCTCAGTAGGTTGGTCTCCTGCTCTGGCTTGTCCTTGAGCAAGCCGTAAACGAAATCAAGAGATCGCGTCCGAGAGTACTCGATCTCGTCGTTGCACCACACCTCTAGGAGCTGAACAACTTTGAAATAAGAGGTTTTCAGCCAATCTTCGTACGCCCACTGAATTAGGTGCCCCTCGGTCAGAAGACCAGGCAGGGGTTGTCCTGGAGACCACGTCTTTGTAGCCGATTTCTGCAACGCGCCGAGTAGCCCCGGCTGCGACTGAAAAGACCGCAACCTCCTGTTTGACGGCAGAACAAGACCAGGTCCCAAAAGATCAACCAGAGCTCCCAATGCGCCAATCGCCTGAGCACGGCTTCTCTTCGATGCCAGGCCCAGGAGAGATTCGAACGCCTTGATATTGTGCAAAGGCGACTCTTGCACCGCCAACGTCAGAGCGGATACCTTATCGGTCAACGTACCGGACGACATAATGGTGGAAAGGAATTTGCGCGATGAAGATGCAAGTACGCTTTTACTATATGCCGACTCATCACCCTGCAGAAGGGCAACCGCATGGCTCTTGAGCGCGTTAACGGCACCAAGGTAGCTCTCCAGCTCCAACGTTATTGACTCCGGAAGTTTGGCTAAGCTGGCACCATGCCAGTCCGCGCGAGGCTCGAATTTCTGAGGTGGGATCTAGTCAGCATGTTGGCGGCGATCTGGTGATTAAAAGGGCGTGCTCACGAACTGCTTGCTTGGTGCATCCTTGCTTCCATTTCCGGAAGGCTCTCGGCCTTGAATATCGTTGTCTGCCAGCTCGCTCTCTTCGGATTCAGCCGTCTGCGACTGCGCCTTAACGACATCGATCGTCTCGTCATCTTCGTTGTCTTCGATGTTTTGGTCGACTTCGTCGACGGTGGCATGCTCGTGATAATCCTGGAGACCGAGCTGGGCAGCGAATGCAAGTAGGTCGCTTTGCAGTTTGACGTCAACTGCAGATTCGGCGTCGTCTACCTCACTCGCGCGGTCCTGATCCGAGTCGATATCTTCAATGAGCTCCAAGTCCTCCTCGTCGCCACCGAGTGCACGAATCTCTTCCAAGAGGGCGCTTCGAGAAAGAGCACCGCCCGTCTTGCTCTCTGCCTTCGTGGTCGACTCCTCTCCAGCACCAAGATGCCCGTGTGACTGTTTCTTCCTCTGACGCGGGCTGGCCGAAGCGTCTTCCACTGGATGTTTCCGCTTCTTGCTCTTCTTCGCGGCGTCTTCCTTATCCCCTTTCCCCAAGCTCTTGTCAATCTTCGCTGTGAGGGCGGTTAACGACTGCTCGTTCAACGGAACCGGTCGGGTAGCGCCTGAGGTGGCGGCTGTATGTTTGCGTTTCGCCATTAGAGCCGTCCCATATACTCCGTAGGACGTAGAAGTGGAGGATTAAAAGAAATTAAGAAAGAAAGCCTCGATGATGGACAGCCTTTGCGTGTCGGAAAACCAGTGAAGAGAGCAATAGTAGGAGGTACAAAAAAAAATGCAAGAGTGGGGTGGCCATGCCGATTCAGTGTCCCCCCCCCCACTCCATAATCCCTGCATTTGGAAAAAAAAAATGCAGCGCGGCAGGCACCCCTGCATCAGCTCAGACCACTCAGGGTCCATCCAGTTCCATCCCAAACCGGCTGGGCCCCAACAACGCGTTTTTCTTTCTTGCGTTGTCGAAGCTTTCAGTAAATAATATTACTGTAATGCTGATTTGACTGTTGCGGGTTTACCACATCGACTTGTACTGCCCGATTTTCGGCCTCCTGGTTCAGACTAAGACCACATTCTCTCACGTGGGCTCACTGTTAATGCCTGCACTTTTACAATTCTGCATGGCGGTCCTGCTACAGCACTGTCAGCTCTAGAACGATGCTTGGGCACCGCATGTGTTCCTTCTCGACCTACCATCGTGCAACAATTGGCGTCACTGTCTCCTTTGCTCTCCCCAGCCCGTGGGGCACCTCTTCAGAATGAGTTTTACACGGCTGGTGAAAACAGTTATGCGGCTGGGGCCAGTTATTCCCGTAGTCCGCTTCGGTCCCCGGTTCGCAAGAGGCATTGAGGTCAGTCAGATATTTTGATGGCGCAATGTATCGTACGCCAGGATTGACTTTCTCGAGACTATTGCACGCAATCACGGTACCGAGCGTACCAGAAGTCGTCTTTCAACTGTCTGGGTCCCGACCGGGGGTATTGAAGCCGTGCAAAACGAGGGTACTCATGCCTTGGATTCGTTGGGCTTAACATATACTAACTCGGTACCCAGATGCTCATAACAAACTCATCAGAGCTGGATTCATTCGACAGGTAAGTTGGTGGTGGCGAGCGACTTTCGCTTTCCGCTATAATCCACCCAACTTAATGCCGACAATATAGTCTCACTCAGGGATCTTCCACCTCCTCCCTCTGGGCCGACGTGTCCAGGACAAGCTCGAGAAATTGATCGATTTTTACATGCAAGACCTGGGTGGGTCGTTGGCGATTTAGTGATCTGATGGCATACAGCTGACAAGCAGTTTCAGGAGCCTCCCGCGTGGCACTGTCGACCATAACTTCGAAAGATTTGTGGCAAAAGAGCGGACGACTAGCGCTGCTAGAACCAGAGGTTTGTGACTTCATATTCTTGGGTATCATCGAGGTGGTTAATTGACACTCTCTATAGCTATTTGGCTTCGATGATCGTAAGGGTGCGAAATACATGTTGTCGCCCACACATGAAGAGGAGATAACGTCCCTCGTGGCGAAAACGGTAAAATCCTACAAGGACCTGCCGCTCCGCCTCTATCAAATCAGTAAGCTTGTGAAGAAGTGCTCACATTTTATGGGACTTACCATATGCTTGCAGCCCGCAAATTTCGCGACGAGCTACGGCCTCGGCATGGCCTCCTCAGATCTCGTGAGTTTACCATGAAGGACTTGTACACCTTCGATGTGACTCACGAAGGGGCCCTGGAGACGTACCAGAAGGTTCAGGCAGCCTATGCCGGTGTGTTCGGCGCTTTGAAGCTGCCAGTGATAGTGGCCAGAGCAAGCTCTGGTGACATGGGCGGTGACCTTAGTCATGAGTACCATCTCCCCACTCCAGTGGGCGAGGACACCGTCATTACGTGCAACACTTGTGACTATACGGTGAACACCGAGATTGCAGACTCACGAACGGACATGGAAGACATTTCGGCGCAGGTTAGCCCGGCCAGATCATCGACCGCAGCGGCTGTCTCTTCCGCCAAAGTCTGGAGAGGCATCAGCAAGGACCGCTCGACTCTCGTTAACGTTTGGTACCCGGGACGTCTTGTGGAGGGGCCAGAGATGCAGAATGCGGACGTCAGCATACCCGCTGTCAAATCCATCGTTTCCGACTTGGATGCTAGCGTCGACGACGTCCTATCCCTGTGGAAAGATGCGATAACCCCAATGTCTGCAAGCGGGCAAGTGGCATCAGTGCTTCCAAAAATCGTGAACCTGATAGACTACAGGTTGTCGAAGGACACGGACGAGCTACTTCGGCGGGAGCACGTGATGTGGCCTCAAACGCTGCCACTCGATGCGGTGCGCAGACTGGAGTCTGTCACGGTTACGCAAAATGGCCACGGCCAGCTGCTGAATCTGCTCACTGCCCGCACAGGTGACAGGTGCCCGAGTTGCACAGGTGGTTTTCTCAAAGTTCAGAAGGCCTTGGAAGTGGGGCATACGTTTCACCTGGGAACTCGCTACTCGAAGCCTCTTGGGGCGGTTATTTCGATACCGCCCAGTTTAGCATCGGGCGGCGACGCCAGCCAAACCAAGTCGGGGGGCCGAATGTCTCCGATGCAAATGGGCTGCCACGGCATCGGTGTCTCGCGGTTGATTGGCGCCGTCGTTGAGCATTTGGCAGATGAGAAGGGGCTCCAGTGGCCGCGTGCCATCGCGCCTTACGAGGCCGTGGTGATCTCGGGCACGGATTTGATCGATGATGCTGTTGGTATATACGACGAGTTGACTGCAAGGCCAGCTGGGCATGAGGAGATAGATGCGGTATTGGACGATCGCAACGTGTCATTTGGATGGAAGATGAAGGATGCTGACCTTATTGGGTATCCCGTGGTCGTGATGGTCGGCAGGGTATGGAAGGAAACCGGTAATTGTGAAGTGCAGTGCCGTCGTTTGGGCGTGAAGGACACAGTACCGCTCAAAGATCTTCAACAGCATGTGTCGGCTCTGCTGGGGAAGCTGTAGCGATCCGACCAAGAGAGAAGGCCACATGTTTTAGGGGAGGGGAGGTTCTCTTTTCCCGCAAGGGCTGTACCGACTGATTGCATGCATTCGATCTCCGGCTCGAGGCAGGGCGATAGCTCTAGAAGCACGACTTACACAGGGCGGTCGTTGCTAAAGCCGGATAGGAAGGGTAGAGTACATCTAAACCTACTAACGTACACGCCCGAAAAAATTCGGACGTCGGCCAGACCTGGTGGGGGCAGATGCAGTCCCCTTATACGTGTCAGAGTGAGCAGTCACGAACGGAAGGCGAGAATCAGTGCTAATAAAGGCTTAGCAGACGTTATAGCCGACATCCGTGTTTTCCAAGTAGTGTTTTCGTTTTGTCCATTCAACTTACCCCCAGGTCGATATGTTGTTCCCAGAGCATAGGTACGGTAAGTATGTCACCAACATACGTCTCAGGCGGAGATGGCATTGAGGGAGTGGATGTGGAGTCACGTGTGCATCAGGTGCCTTAGTCAGATTGGCCTTGGGAAGCTCGGGTACATACGTATCTCAACGTCACTTGTCAGGCAATGGAAAGCAGCCCAAATTGCCCAGCTTCAGCTTTCTGTTCATCGGCCTATCACAAGAATTCGTCAGGTCGGGAGACAGAAGCAAATCATCATGACAACTCAGGGCTCCGAGACCAGTGAGTCACCTTATGAACAGAAACAATTGAGATCCTCGAAAGTCGCTAGCAGCATTGCTGACCAGATTCGGCAGTCAACCTTGATACGTTGGATGTGCAGCAACTCAGCCAGGTTAAGAAACAACTGGAAGAAGAGCTTGAGCACTTGACAACTTCGTTCGCACAGCTGCACAGCGCCCAGGCGAAGTTTCGAGAATGCCTTCGCTGTGTCAAGGCACGCCTTGGAACTCATGAAGGTGCATCGACCCATATGTAATTTTCTCACCCAAGGCGGGGGGAGTAGTACTAAGGTATGCTGTTCGGCTGCTGACAGTGGCATCTTGCAGGCGACACATCGGTTTTGGTCCCCCTTACCAACTCACTTTATGTACGAGGCGAGCTGGCCGATCCAAAGCATGTCATTGTGGACGTCGGCACGGGTTTCTACGTGGAAAAGGTTTGACGCCTAAATTTTGGGCACAAATGTGTCTCCACCGTACTTCCAGCAGCTGACGAGGGGCGCAACCAAGGATACCCAGTCAGCGCAGCGCTTCTACGAGGCCAAGGTACAGCAGCTTCAGAACAATATTCAGGACTTGGAAACTATCGTGCAGCGAAAGACGTCTAATGTCCGTAGCGTCGAGGATGGTAAGAGCTCTCACGGACACGGTCGGCGGTAGAGGTGCTCACATGAACAGTTCTAAGACAGAAAGTCCTTCAAAGTCAGGCAGCTTAGGGGTGACAGGGGTCGTAGAGTCGGCAGTAATTGTACGGACGAAGAAAAGCTTATGTTTAAGGGAGAGGTGTGGAATCGAAAGTAGCGTCTATAGCCCTGCGAGAGCTCGACATGGCGTTTGGTGAATTGGCAGAACCTGGGCATGGCGCATGCCACAGCCTGGTGACGTTGGAACGGCTATATCCGGTTAAGCCGCTACTCCTTCCTCGGTAACGGCTGACGGGTCACCCGGAAGATGCAACTTCCAGTATTCGCCGGAAAGCGGCTGGTCTCAGGTCTCCGTGCCTGGACCGTAACCCGGCGTAGCCTCACACTGTGATCGGACCAGGGTGGTCATAGGAAACCGGGTCAGGTGTTGGCGCTGTACATAGTACCTACCTCCCGCAGCATGGCTGGTTGCCCGAGGCCGGTCGCAGCCAGCAAAAACCAGCCTGGGAAAAAAGCTCCCGTCGTACCTAGAACTAATAAAAAACCACTGCGTCTGTTGCAAAGCTCCATTGCTCCCGCATCAATACCCCCTTTCACTACGTCTGTTTCTGAACTCCTCCATTCACCCTCAGTCTCAACTGGCAATCCGTCGCGATGCTGTCGAGACGACTGATCACCACTGCGCGCTGCGTGCCGCTGCGGCGATGCCAGCCACGTCAATTGCCGCTGCAGCTGCCGCAGATGATGCAGCACGTACGTAGCTATGCTGACAAGATGGTCCAAGTCCCACAGATGGCCGAGTCTATTTCCGAGGGCACCCTCAAGCAGTGGTCGAAGCAGGTGGGAGACTTTGTCGAGCAAGATGAGGAAATTGCGACGATTGAGACTGACAAGGTTTGTTTCCTCCGTGCTTTCCCATCATCCTGCATAACGCCCTCTGCACTTTGCGCCGCAGTTGTTTTCTCTCCCGACTGGTCGGCTGTGCTAATTACCCATGCGTGCAGATCGACGTTGCCGTCAACGCCCCCGAAGCCGGTGTCATCAAGGAGTTCTTGGTGAACGAGGAGGATACCGTCACTGTCGGCCAGGACATCGTCAAGCTTGAGCTGGGAGGTGAGAGGTCCGAAGAGAGCAAGGCCTCTGTCGACAAGAAGGATGCTGGAGAGCAGCCGAAGGTCGAATCCGAACCTCAAGCCAACAGATCCGACTCAAAAGCGGAAACCAAGCAGAACGATGCGCCTGTGAAGGAGGCGACGGACTCGGCTAAGGAGACCAAGGAGCCGACCAGGCCTGCACCACCGCCTACGAAGGAGACAGCATCTAGCTCTGGTCCCGCTCTAGGCAACCGGGAGGAGCGTCGGGTACGTTGAGTCCATACGTTGGCGAGTGCGCAGCGTTGCCCCAATCAATGATGTAGGCTAATTTGCCATGTTAGGTGAAAATGAATCGTATGCGTTTGCGCATTGCCGAGCGTCTCAAGCAGTCGCAAAACACAGCCGCCTCACTAACCACTTTCAACGAGGTGGATATGTCGTCGCTGATCGAATTCCGAAAGCTCTACCGAGACGATGTCTTGAAGAAGACCGGTGTGAAGCTTGGCTTCATGAGTGCCTTTTCGCGCGCCTGTGTGCTTGCCATGCGCGACATCCCCGCAGTAAACGCGTCGATTGAGGGTCCCAATGGGGGTGATACCATCGTCTACCGCGACTATGTCGACGTCAGCGTGGCTGTTGCCACCGAGAAGGGCCTTGTGACTCCTGTAGTACGAAACACCGAGTCGCTTGATATGTTGGGCATCGAGAAAGCTATCGCCGACATGGGGAAGAAGGTATGGACTCTAGGCTTGTTGGCCTTGACTGGGGAACATGACTAACAGATAGCGCTTGTAGGCTCGCGACGGCAAATTGACAATAGAAGACATGGCCGGCGGTACATTCACTATCAGCAACGGCGGTGTATTTGGTTCGCTTATGGGAACTCCCATCATCAACCTTCCCCAGACAGCCGTCCTTGGTCTGCACGCCGTGAAGGAGAGACCTGTTGCTGTGGATGGGAAGATTGAGGTCCGTCCGATGATGTACCTGGCACTCACATATGACCATCGTCTTCTTGACGGAAGGGAAGCTGTACAATTCCTGGTGAAGGTCAAGGAGTACATTGAGGATCCTAGACGTATGCTTCTATAAGTAAATAGGTCTAATAGGTAGAAGAGAGAGTAATACTATATAAGAAAGGTTTTTTAGTAAAATAGTATAACGTGGTTCATCAGTCAGCCGCTCATATCAGTCAGCCGCTCGTTTTTTCCCGACGCGCTCAGTCCCAAAGCACTTAAACCTCCGACACGTCATTACTTCATAGCCACAATGCCAATCTACACACAAGAAGACAAAATCATTCTTGCGATCGAGGCGATTCAATCCACATGCGCAAAAGGCGGCAAATTGAGTATTGTACGTGCAGCGGCTACATACGGAGTGTCGAAGAGTACCTTACGCGACAGAATGAACCACCGACCCCGACACGAACATACCTAACCCGAACGACATAAACTCGATCCGATCGAAGAGAAAGCACTTCTCTAATACGTTACTAAATAGGATTGTAGAGGATTTCCCTTGTGGCTTGTTAGTGTGGAAGATATGGCTAATCTCTTGTTGCGAGTGTGTAATAGTAAGTCTATTAGTAAGTATTGGGCTAAGTAGTTTATAGACCTATAACTATCCTTAAAAACTAAATTTAATTATTTATATAATTATTAAAGGGCTTTTTAAGAGGATTTTGAAGTTATTAAGAAGTGATTTATATTATTATATAATATAATAGTTAAATATAGAATTAGAGAAGGGAATATATATAATTCTAATAAGATTAGTTTTATCATAAGTGTTATTACTATATTAATAGTAGTAATACATACTAATAGATATAATAAAGTAAAGTCTATTTAGTTTAGTAACTAAAATAGGCTAACGAAGTTAATAAGCAAGCTACTAGGACAAGCAAGCTGTTAGGTTCCTCATTACTGTCAAGGATTGGTAGGAGCAATGTTGCAACTCGTACTTCCTTTCTCGACTGAGAATCCTCAGATGAGGAAGGAAGGTTTCTTGTTCCTCAATCTGCATCTATGTGTTCTTTTATCCCTTGTATCCCTTGGTGTCTCACTCTGGTGCCGAGCTTAGCCGGCAGCATCACATGTGAAGGGCCTGGCCCGTAACAATTACTACTTATAAAGCAGTTTTTTAAGTATTTATAATAAATCTATTTATAATCTAAAATATATAAAAACTTATAATTAACTTTGTTAGATTGTTATAATTCTAAAAGTAAAATTCTATAAAATTTAATATTAACTCTAATTAGCTCTATACGAAAGGTGGGTCTATAATATAGCTAAAACGTATTATCTATATAACTATAAGAGTAGAATATTAGCAGATTTATTTTACTAAATAAACCTTTTACTGATAATAATATATTAAGTTATAAAGAGTTCTATTATATATTTAACTTATAATAAATATTTAAAAAATACTATTTAAGATGCGATAAGGAGATAACAGCTCGCTTGTCCTAGCAGCTTGCTTATTGACCACGTTATAGTTATTAAATATATTAATTTAAATAGGTAATATATTTCTTTGTTTATAATTATTTAAAATACTTATTACTTTACTAATTAAGCTATAGAATTAGAATTTTAAAAAAAGTAAATTATTAAACCTACTTTTAATAAGTAAATTAATAATAAGATAAGTCTAAACTAAATTAAATATTTCGGAAATATACTAAGAGCTATACTAAGAGTATTTATTAGATATTCATTGTTTATAGTTATAAGAGTTGTTTATTTACTAAATTCGATAATTACTAACGTAGTTTATTAGTTAGCTAGACGTATTACTTAGCTAGACACTTTTCCCTATATTTACAATATTCTTTAACATTTCTTAACTATAATACATTTAATTAACTATTTAGTATTACTGTTCAACTTATTTAACAATTCTATATCCTTAAAATAGGTTCGCATATTATATCCAGTCTTACTATACACACCACATTATCTCTAAGCTAGCTACTCTTATTAATAGACCCCTTTTTTTATTCTCTTAAAGTACTAAACATTGCCCTTTTTATTTCTTATTTAATAAAACTTAAAAGAATTTAATACTAAATACTTCTCTAAGTTGGACTTATAACTTTTTCGCACTTTAGTACTTAATAAGTACTACATTTATGTTATTAAGTATATAAAACTAATTAGTTAAAAGAGTAAGCAAGTATACTATTACTTATAACTATACTCTTTAATAATTACTCAATTACTTTAAGTATTAGAATTAAAAACTTTCCCTAATAAGTTATAATCTACTTTTTAATGAAATTAGATTATAAAATAGTTTATTATAAGTTAGAGGGCATTTATAACTACTGAGGTAAAAGTAGTATTAAAGAATTAGTAATAAAAGGTATAGGCGTCTATAAATATATATCAAGCTTATTAATAATATAATCTAGATCCTATAGGGTAATTCTAGCTCCTAGTAATATAAATTTAATATTTTCCTTTATAAAAACCTTATAGAATATATAGTAGAAGCTAATAAAGAACTTAGACTTAGTAATATAGTTTATAAAAACTTAGGTAAAGAGATTAATCTTATTACTATATATATTTTTTAAAAGTAAATAAAGAGTGATATCTAATAGTTAGAGTAAATAAGATGAATGTATAAGTATATTAATAGTAATAATAGCGTTCTACTTATAGTAATTATTGAATTTAACTAAGAAATAGTTCTTATAACTATTAATCATAAGTATGTAATAAATACTCTTAATATAACTCTTAGTATATTTATTAAAGTATTTAATTTAATTTAGACCTATTTTATTATTAGTCTATTTATTAGTAGTTAGTGTAATAACCTAGTTACTTAAAAATTCTGATTCTGTAGTCTAATTAGTAGGGTAATAGGTACTTTAAACGATGACGAATGGAAGGATATTGTTAAACGGCGAATATAGTAGCTGATATTAGGGATTGAAGGGCCTGAAGATAGTAGGGATAAGGCCGGCTTATTCAAATTAGATCTCAGGATATAGAGGGTATAGTAAAGACCCTGCATACAATAGTATTCAAAAGAGACTAGTCGTATAGTAGTAATATCGTTGTATTAGATGTGCTGAATTGCTTAGACTCTAAGTCCCTAAGCTAGGAGGATTCCTCGCCAATATATAGACAATTTTTCCTGCGCTTACAGCTACCCTTACAACCAGAAATGGTCTATTTAGCTTACTTTCACTATAAAACATTCCACTACTTTCGATTTAATTGATTTCAAATCAATTACGTAGAAGATTACGCCGTTGGATTACAAATAGATATTCTATTACTTTCGATTTTAATCGATTATAAATCCATTTGCTTGTTGTATTACGCGGCCGCTGCGTAATAGAGTATAATTTAGGTTT
>WIGM01000921.1:0-16841 GCA_014235935.1 Colletotrichum musicola
CTCACCACTCTTCCTCCTCTTCTACTGCTTTACTTTTCTCTCATTGTATCCTCAATTGCTTTCAGAGTCTGAGAAAGAAAAGCACACCTGCCCAGCTGATCACCAAGAAAGAAATCCTAGCCAATCGCCTTCTCAAACACTACATCTGGCCATCATGGATGCACGGTCGACTCAGGATCAGATGCCGATCGTGGTTGAGAACTCAACCGATGCCATAGAGGCTTCCAGTGGCTTCTCATCTCTCAGGTCCAGCCTACAGCCAACTCAGCCGGTGGCGCCGCAGAGTGCCTCTCGCCCAGTCTCTGACAACAATCCACACATCACCAAAGATCTCCCTAATAATGACGGCAATCAATCCTCACAGCCAACAACGTCCGATACCTTATCAGGAACCAAGAAGCGCAAGTGGTCCGAGTTTGCTGCTTGCTATTTGAAATTCACAGCCATGATATCCACGGCAGGACAACAAAACAAACCCCAACAGGAAGGTCGCCGTGAAGCGATGGATCGACGCCGGACAGCATTGAGACTGGTGGTGCTTGAACTCAAGCCAGAAGACAAGTTCTTCTCATTGACTATGGCGACATGCGCTTGGCTTATATCTCAAAACAATGGAGCCTTTGAGTATCTTCAAGGTTTCTGGGAGAGGCAGTTTCGGATGGCTTGTGAACGTCGTCTGCAAAGGCGGGAACCTTGCCCTCCCGAAGAATGCCCAGAGTGCCAAGAGCGCGAAGAATGCCAGGAGTGTGAAAAGCACAAAGAGTGTACTGAGTGCAGTTTGTGCACTCTGTGCACAAACTGCGAAGAGTGCAACCATTACAAAGAGTGGGAAGCTGTGGAAAGCCGACTTGATGAGGTGATGTCAATGTTGAAGCCACAGGACAGACCCGCGGCGTTCGCACTTTTCATCGCAAAACAGGTCACATTTCAAGATGACAGAGCCCTGGAGTCTATTGTGGAATACTTGAAGAGAGATACTCAGAATACCTGTGAAGACGGAGCCTCGGAGTTTATTGTGGAGCACCGGGAGAGGATGGCTCTGAAGGCCCAGGGAGATGGAGCCTTGAAGTGCCTGTTGGAATGCCTCCAGAAGCTGGCTCGGAAGGCTCATGAAGATCGTCGCAACGAAGGCAACCACAGCTGACTGCAAGATATGGGAGATTGGGGTACAGTCCGGGGTCTGTGTTGCCATCAGAGCAGCATACGAATCGCTTCACAACACATCGCACGCACACACACAACCAGCATGTGCTAGGTACTTCGGATTCATTTGGCGTTTTGATACCGGGTGAGGGTGCTGGGCGCACCATCTTGCAGTTCGGCAAGGGGACGGACATGGGGATTGCCAACTCATAGATAGCGTCGAGCATTGAGTCGGTTTTTTGGCACAGCATACACAGAAAATACACCAGCCGATTGAGGACCCAATCTTGCAAGTGCCCCAGCTGAGTGGTATCACAGCAATCCCTTCCCCGCGATGTCTTGACTGGGTTTATGAGACCCCTGAATGGCGCATGGCTGGCTTGCGTAATGATGAACTGAGTTTGCAGAGGGCGTGGAGGGGCACAACTCAATTAGAGATGCGCGATGTACGTCGCGCCTCGGAGGTGGCGTCCCGAATCAGAGGTTACTCGGCGCGTCTTTTGGCGCTCCTCCTGGGCGAGAGGAGGGCTGATTAGCCGCGCGAGTCAAGAAGCAGTTTCCGCAAGATTCTCTACGTCGATGCCGCTGCGCTGCCGTTGCCGTGAAGACTGACGCATGAATCGGAGGAAAAGCAGACGTGAACCTTCTACGCGAGCAGGAATGCGCCAATGCGTATCAAGCTTAGGAAGGGGAGGAGGACCCCTATTTCGCGCATGGTTTCATCATGATGTTGTCGTCCAAGCACTTATCAAGAGGCTCAAGAAGCAAAGAAGAAAGCATGCAGCAGGATGAATGGAAGGAGGTCTCCGTATCGGCACGTCTTCCGAGGGGAAGATGGTCTCCGCAAGTGGCTCCGTAAGGGACGGGGTGCTTGTGCTGGTACCTTATTATCATCTGGTATGCTGCTTACATAACCAAAAATACCCCTCATTCGGTGATCAGCACGTGGTGGGGCATGTTTTCGCAGGTACCGAATGGCGGTCTCAGCCGGCCTGCAGCAGTGACGTCTCGCCTCTTCGCCGCCTCTCGAAACACCTATTAACGTTGGTAGAAAACCGATCCCGCTGCTCCTACCGGCGGTAAAGGCTCTCAATTTAACGGGGCAAGCGGCTTCCAGTTCCACACCTCACGCCTCCCCTAGATAAAAGTCGAAAAACCTCGACTTTTCCAGCGATCCTACCACATGATCAATTAGCTTTCCCCTCCAACTCCGACTTTGCTGTACATACCCCCACTACTCAGATTTCCTCGGGTCATCTGACGGACAACATCCTGCTTGCCGTTGTTGCACAGCTCGCTTCCCGCGCATAAACCAGCCAACCAGGAGGCATTGGACCCCCCGTCGAAGTATTAAAGAGGCAACCCCGAGGCCCGAACATATTCCGATTCATCACGACATCGTCTACGGCTTGCCTACACCACACAAACTGACAGACACCCAGAGGCACACTGTCACGGGTTCCCACATAGCTTCATCCGGACCTCACCTGTGCGGCATCACCATGGTCGCATCCGAGCTGTCGCAAGCGGCGCGAGCTGAGCAAGCCAACTCCGGGTCGTCACAACTCGCCTCAACACCCATGGTTGACACCTCGATGACTGATGCCCCCGTCTCCACGCCGTTGGTGAACCGCGTCGGCCAGAGCAAGAGCCCTTATGTCCGCAGCCATGCCGAAGGACGTGTTGCCTGGCAGCTCCTCGACGACGAGACGGTCGAGAGGGCGAAGGACGAGAACAAGCTGATCTTTCTTCACATTGGCTTCAAGGCCTGCCACTGTAAGAGACACGACTGCTGCCACATCTTCTCCAGATCCTAGGTGCTGACCTCGCTCGTAGACTCGCGGCTTTCGTCGACCGAGTGCTTCACCCACCCCGAATGCGCCAAGATCTTGAACGAGTCGTTCGTCCCTGTCATAATCGACCGCGAGGAGCGCCCAGAGCTCGACACGATATACATGAACTACGTCCAGGCCGTCAGCGGAACCGGCGGCTGGCCGCTGAACCTCTTCCTGACCCACGAGCTCGAGCCTGTCTTCGGTGGCACCTACTACCCCGCCCCCGAGCCGAACAACGGCAGCTCTGGTGAGGGCGAGCGTCGAGATTTCTTGGACATCCTACGAAAGTTGCAGAAAGTATGGAAGGAGCAGGAGGCCAGATGCAGGCAGGAAGCGAAGGAGGTGGTGGTAAAGTTGCACGAATTCGCAAGTGAGGGCACCCTCGGTACGCCTGGCACAGTCGCTCCGGGCATTGCTGGCTTACAAGCTGCGACCCTTGCGAGGTCGGAGACGGGCTTGGAGCACCCCGGAACCGGTAGGGACGCTGCGGTGTCGAGTGAGCTCGATCTGGACCAGCTGGAGGAGGCTTACAGCCACATCGCCGGAACTTTCGACCCGGTGTATGGGGGATTCGGTCTTGCGCCCAAGTTCCCGACACCGCCGAAGCTGTCTTTCCTCCTGCGTTTGCCCCGCTACAAATCCTCCGTCCGGGATGTGGTCGGCGAGACCGACTGCGCGCACGCGGCAGAGATGGCCCTCTTCACGCTGAGAAAGATCCGCGACAGCGGCCTGCGCGATCACATCGGCGGCGAGGGCTTCGCGCGGTACTCGGTCACGGCAGACTGGAGCTTGCCCCGCTTCGAAAAGCTCATCGCCCAGAACGCCCTGCTTCTCGGCCTGTACTTGGACGCCTGGTTGATATTTTCCTACGGTAAAAAGAACGAGGAGTTCTACGACGTCGTGGTGGAGCTGGTGGACTACCTCACAAGCGCCCCGATCAGCCTGCCCCAGGGCGGTTTCGTCTCGAGCGAGGCCGCTGACTCTTACAGGCGTGGAGATAGGCACCTTCGCGAGGGTGCATACAGCCTGTGGACGCGTAGGGAGTTCGATGCCGTCATTGATGACGACCACGAGGCTGCAATCGCCGCGTCGTACTGGAACGTTCTCGAGCACGGTAACATCGAGCCCGATCACGACCCGGATGACGAGTTCGTGAATGAGAACATCTTGCGCGTTGTTAAGGACAAGGTCGAGATGGGACGCCAGGTTGGCATCAGCCTCGGCGAGTTCGAGAGGTTGCTGGCATCTGCAAAGAGCAAGCTCAAGGCGCACAGAGACAGGGAGCGTTCCAGGCCCGAGGCCGACACCAAGATCGTTGCGGGACGCAATGGTCTCGTCATCGGCGCTCTGGCCAGGGCCGGATGGGCGCTTTCGACTACCGATGCTACCAGAAGCAAGGCGTGCTTTGACGCCGCGAGCAGGGCCGCTGCATTCATCAAGGCCAATCTCTGGGACGAGGGGGAGCGGATTCTGTACAGGATATTCAACGATGGCCGCGGAGATACCAAGGGCCTTGCCGAGGACTACGCCTATCTGATCGAGGGTCTGATTGATCTCTATGAGGCAACCGGGGAGGAGGAGTGGGCGGAATTCGCGGACAAACTTCAGAGTAAGTCTTTTGCCCCTGTGCACCCACTAACGAAACTGACGTCCATCTCAGAGGTTCAAATCGACATCTTCTACGACGGCCCGTCCGCCGGCGCCTCCACCACCGAGGGCCCCACTGCCCGGTCCCCCTGCGGCGCCTTCTATACCACGCCTGAGAACGCGCCCCACACCATCCTCCGCCTCAAGGACGGCATGGATACGGCGCTGCCCTCCACCAACGCCGTCTCCGCGTCCAACCTCTTCCGCCTTGGCGTCACGATGGGTGACGAAGCGTACACAGCCCTGGCGCGCGAGACCATCAACGCCTTCGAGGCCGAGATCCTGCAGTACCCCTGGCTCTTCCCCGGCCTGCTCTCGGGCGTCGTTACGGGCCGCCTCGGCGGCCAGACTTGGGTTATCGTCCGTAAGGATGGCGAGGCAGACGATCTGGCGGCGAACCTGTTGCGGAAGCTGGGCCTCGAGGCCAGGGGTGGGCTCCGGAACGTCATCACCCTGCACAGCGGCGACAGCCTGCTGGCGAAGCGCAGTCCCGCCCTCGCGGAGGTAGCGCAGACGCCCGGTGCGTACCGTCTTGTGAATGGCGCCTACCAACCCGTTACCATGGCGGACGCTCGCTCGTGATGACGGTTCATCTGTGCCAGCGTAACGAAAGGATGAAAAATGCGCCGTTTAGGAGATGTCTGTGTACGGCGGGCCGGCGAGGAGTTTGGGGCTTTGATTGACCCATAGATACGTTTGGATATTGAGTGTATTTGATGTTGGCCTGAAGCGGTCGCGGAACGAGCCCCTAGGCTGTCTGAGTTTTTTCCGGCCGGTGTACCGGGCACGACGGCGCTTGTATACCAATGATGCCGTACATGATAAAAATTCAACCTCGCGTAGTACATTGTAGGATCCATTTGGTCGAGTTCGAAGTCAGCCTGTGGAAATAACAAAAAAAAAACGACCATACCGTTCTCATAATCGGGGGTATCTATTCTACAGCGACTTTGACTGGCTTTGCTGACTTTTTTTTTCTTTTGAAGAGTGAACCCGCCCCTCCCCTACCGCCCCAACGTCTAAAAGGAAGGAAAAATTGTGGTATTTGTCTTTTTTTTCTTCCCTTCGCAGTTCTTCCTTCCGCCCGTCTCCACCTGCTTCTCGAAGTGCTCTCTCCTCGTCCCCTGACTCTTACCCCATCTCCAACCCCGCTTTCTGCTGCTTCTCTCGCTTGTAAAAGTAAAATAAGAATAGCCGTCCCGCCTGGAAGAAATTGGGGATGCACAACTGAGTTGTAATTCCAGCCTGCGATTTCCTTTGGTTGGGTCTCGGTTCAATCCGACACGCGCCCATACGTCCGGGTAGAAACGGCGTCTACCGAGGGCTCCCGTTGGCGGGCTGTTTGCGGTTCATCAGGCCGCTGAAGAAGGCCTGGAGCTTGTCGTTGTCCATCTCGTCGGGGTTCTCGTCTCCCGTGTTGGCCGGCGGCGTGGTCGGTTCCTGCGCGGAGCTGTATGCCTGACGGTCCTGCCACACTGTTAGAACCTCTCCTACACACTCTCCTCTAGCCAGTGATGTGAGAAAGCTCACCTTAAGCCGCTGCACCATGTCGTCGGCATCGACCTGGATGCCTCCCATGTTGAACTGCACGGGCCCGATGTGCTGGCTGACCTTGCCGTCGCCCTGCCGGAGCGCCGAGCCGCCGAGGTCCGCGTCGTCGGACCGCTGCCCGCCGCCCCTGGCCTTGGCCGCCGCGTCCGCCTTCTTGTCCTCGGCGCTCCGGCTGCGGTACGTCTCGAGGGTCTGCAGGCTCGCGCCGAGGAACTCCTGCGTGTCGGTGGAGGAGGTCTCGAGCTGGGAGGGGTCGGCGTCGCGGCCGGCGAAGGAGAGCGCGCTGCCGGCGCTGCTGAGGTCGCGGATCCAGTCCTCGTAGGGCGCGACGGCCGAGGTCCACAGCTCGCCGTTGTACTCGCCGTCGGCCTTGGCCTTGGCGAGCGTGCTGAGCCCTTCGGTGGTCATGGCCGGCGAGGGGAAGTGGGCCTGCAGGTCGCGCGACCAGCCCTGGCTGGTGGCCTCGACGTCGAAGCCGTCGCGGAGCACGCGGATCTTGCCCCACGAGTCCCAGTTGGGGGGCACGAGGATCTTGTCCCTGTCGATCACGTTGTGCTTGAGCGGCTGGCGCTTGAGGAGGGAGGTGATGCCCAGGCTGGAGTGCACCAGGCTCGATATGGAGGAGGGGACGTCTGGGGTGGTGTAGATGAGTGATGCGCCGTCTGGAAGAAGGTCAGTTTGGTTTTGCGAATGGAGGTGCTGCGCGGGACGTACGTCTCAAGAGTGCTGTCCGGAGGTACTGCAGGACCTGGTCGAAGTCGCCTTCCTTCCAACCCTGCGTCTTCTCGAGCTGCTCCATCTTCTCCGCCTGCGAGGTGGTTAGCCCGTGGTGTCCATCAGTTTGCGGGACGTTGGTTGCTCACGTTCTGGCAGACGACGCACAGGGGCAGGCCGATACCCTCCTCCCATTCGCCAGGGCCCAGGGGCAACGCCACATCCCCCTCGCTCGTGGTCGCACCCGTACCGTCGAGGTTCGTCGAGCCGCCGCCTCTGCCCCTGTCCCGCCAGCTGACCATTACCTCCTCCATCGCCGCCTGGCACTCGTGGCTCGAGTTCTCAAGGATGCTCCGCATGAACAGGACCCATTCCCTTAGTTGCCGCATCCAGAGGTGTGGTGTGGACCAGTCCAGAAGTATGACCATTAGCGTGTTGGGTATCGTCTCGGGTGTGATTAGGGGCTCGATGAGCTTCGGGAAGGCTGTTGAAGGTGTCGACAGCATGTACAGGGAGATTCGTGCGAGGATATCTGTTCTCTCTCGTCAGCACACCAGGCCCAGACAACGACTAGGCCAGATTCCCGCGGACGCACCCTCTTGATCGGCATCCAGCACGTCGTAGTAGGTGTAACCCAGGGCGAAGCTGTTTGCGACGGGGGGTGTCTTAGAGCTCTGCCGGTCCAGGCTTCGCTTCTCGCTGCTGTGCGACAGCGACTCGATGAAGTCCCGCTGCGACTCGGGCGTGCCGCCGAGCACGATCATGTTCTTCTCCGGTAACCGCTTGCCGCTGGCGACGTTGTCGAGCATCGAGCTCCAGAGGTCCTTCTTCTCGCCGTTGCGTCCGTCCGACCCGGCGGACGCCGAGGTGTACGTCGACACCCTGTTCGCACTTGCCGTCATGTTTGCGCTGGTCGGCGAGGACGCATGAGGGAGCGGCGGGGGGAAACTCGACGGAGGGTCGTATCGTGGGTCCCGGGGAGGTGGGAGTGGATGTGGTGTTTTTGGTCGGTGGGTTGACAGTTGACGGTGCAGCTTTATGCCGAGACACAAGCAAACGCGCCGCCGTCGGGGTCGCGACTCAGGGGGAGAAGAAGAGGTGGCTTCTTCTGGGGGTCACAGGGCTTTGGCAAAAGACGGGCACGGAGATTCCGAGTTGGAATGAGAGAAGTAGTAAACGGCAGTATTGTCACTAGAGGCTAGGGCGCGGCCTCGAGCAACTGGTATCTCGACGACGTACGCAACACATCTTCATGCCCCTTCGTCAAAGTCCCGGGGAATTTCAGCAGCGGACCGGCTGTTTTCCCGAGGCCTGCAGCGGTGAGAGAGCGGCACAGTGCGCTGCCGAAACGCCAATTTAGGGGTTGTCTTGGAGGCGCGTTGGGGGAAATGACGCACTGACGGTCACTACGCGAGCTGCCTTATCGGCCTACAGCTGCAGGCGATAGCGGAGCTCCAGCGAGCTTCACCAGAGGTGCGCTACACGGGACACCCGATCACCTATCCGGTGTCACCCAGGCTCATTATAGTATTACTTTCTCCTTTCCAGGCATTTATGGACACATCTTCTAGCATGGAAATTTCTACTTCGCGAATAACATCTAAACTCTTCTCCGAAAAATCAAGCGGCTTCCCTATAAGCTTCAACGTCTTGACTCAACAGCAGCAGCAGCACATGGTGGAGGGCCCTTCCGAAAGTGGCTTAGATGGCACCGGATAGAAGACAGGGGGCCACCGTGTAGGCGCATCGTTCATTCAGCCTCGCAGATTTGCAGCTCTACTTCCTACCAGCCTTCTATACAAACATCGCTCCAGAGAATCGCCGACTCCAGGCAGCAGATCTCAAGATGAACCAAATACGCGCCATCCAGGAGCTCAACAAGAAAGAAATCGAGCATGGAATGTAAGTGCACTATCCCTAGCCCCAAACGCCGCGCCTGCCTTCTTCGTCCGCTGACGTCTCCCCAAAAGCTCCCCCGAAGGTTCCTGGCACGTCGACTACCGCGACACGGCCTACATCTACTTCGGCGGGCTCCCCTACGAAATGTCCGAGGGCGACGTGATCACCATCTTCTCCCAGTTCGGCGAGCCCGTGTGGCTGAAGCTCGCCCGCGACAAGGAGACCGGCAAGTCCAAGGGCTTCGGCTGGCTCAAGTACGAGGACCAGCGCAGCACCGACCTGGCGGTCGACAACCTCGGCGGCGCGACCATCGGCAGCCGCCTCGTGCGCGTCGACCACGCGCGGTACAAGTTCCGCGACGACGAGGACCCGGACGAGGGCAAGGTCGACTGGGCGACGGTGACGAAGCTCGAGGGGGGAGGCGACAGGACGGAGGACGAGTCTGAGGAGGAGGAGGAGGAGAGGCCGATGCTGCCCGAGGAGAGGGAGCTTGCGCTCCTGATCCGGGATCACGATGACGACGACCCGATGAAGGAGTTCTTGATCGAGGAGAAGAAGAAGGAGATTCAGGAGGCGCTGAGCCGTCGTGGGGACAAGTCTGAGAGGAGGAAGAAGCACAGGCACCATCACAGGTCGCGTAGGTCCCGGAGGCACGATAGCGACGAGGAGATGCGGGACGCGGGGCGGGATAAGGATAGGCACCGGAGCCACAGATCGCGCCGGGATGACGACGCAGACGACAGAGATCGGAGGGACGGCGAGAGAAGCTCGCGTCGCGAGAAGCGCAGAGATGAATCCCGCGATAGGGATTCCAGGCGAGACGACCGTAGTCGTAGGGACAGAGACCGCTCGAAGGACCGGAAGGACCGTGACCGCGGGGGCGACGACGACGAAGAGCGGAGAAGGGAGAGACGGCGGCGAGATCGCGACGACTCGGAGGAACGCCACCACAGAAGACACAGGGACCGCGACGATGAGCCGCGGCACAAGAGGAAAAGTCGGAGCAGGTCGCCGCAGCCTCGCAGATGATATCATTTCATACACTAATAAAACATAGCGCTGTTTATCGCTGGTAACGCCAGATGCCAACCTTGGTCCCAGGACGACCACGTCCCTATCCAAAAACGCCGTGCCATGACCACCCGCTTGTTCCTGAAAATGCGTCTGCAGCCTCATGATGCAGCTCCCAAAATTCTCTTCCAACCTTCGCGGACGAGATACCGTCGCCCGTCATCGCCCTTGGTGATGACAAACTTCTCCCATTTGGCATCATGGCCGGCTCCAATGACCACCAGATTGTCCTCGTTGATCCATCCGATCACGCCCTTCTGAGGTCGTGGCGACGAAATGTGAGGGGTCTGCTCCGACGGAGGCACTCCGCCAGTGATAAGGTCGTCGCCCGCGTCAAACGGCGCGTTCGCAAACGAGTATACGTCGGAAAACACCCTCGGCATAAGAGGGATCTTGCTCAGGAAGCCCCATCGGCCCGTGCCATCGTCCGCGGGCCTACCTGCGAGAATACCCGACCCCGCTACGGATGCCGACGGACTCGTGGGCGCCGTCGATGGCTTCTGAGGATGCGGGACGTCGAACACGTGCAGTGTCAACTTGTCCGACGTACAAGCCAGCTTCGTGCCTTCAGGGCTAAAGCCCAGCGAGTATATGTTCGCGGGGTCCACACCTCGTCTCAGCTCGGTGACCTTGGCGGAGTTGCTCGTCGCGAATACCCTGATGAGAGTGCCCTTGTCGCTTGCCGTGGCCAACAACTCGCCGTCGGGGCTGAGTTGGAGAGCTTTGAGAGCCGAAGAGTGCGCGGGGATGATAGAGACGTTTCCGCTGGCGATGTCGACGAGATTCACTTGGCCCACGGTTCTTCCTGGGAAGGCAATGATCTTGTCCGACATGGCGCAAAGGCCTTGCAGGTTTTCCGTCGTCTCATACTTGGCTATTAGATCAGGCGGCTTCGCAAACGAATAGACGCGCACGCTGTACTGCAGCATGACGACGATACGGTTGCGGCTGATCCGGACGCCGCGAACTGGCATGAGGGTCGAGATCTCCATAGCAACTTTGCCTTTCAGATCGTCCCAAATAATGGCCTGCAGCACTGTTAGTAGCCGGTCGTGACTGAGCAAGAGGATACGCACTTTGCTCGTGCTGAACTTGGGTTGTCTTCCGCCGCCGACGAGAGCCAGGTAATTGGTAGTTTCCATCATCTCGACGATGCCGACTCCCGCCTTGAAATCTGTTGAACTGTTAGTCATGGCTCATTATCGAACCACAGGGCTGGTTCTAGGACGGACCTCTCGAAGCCTTCAAGAGACACGACTTAGTGTGGAAAACTGCCTGATTGTGAGCAACCTTGCCGTTCTGGTCCGATTTGACAAACTAACTGCACATTCCGGTGTTGAGGCCGACAGAAAAGCAACTCGCGTCATTGTTGAACGATACGAAGAGAGCAACCGGTGGCGGCGCCGACTCTATAGGCGGCCGCGTGTTCATACCGGTGATGATGATAGGCCGCGAACCGTAGGACCTTATCTTGGGACAGACGGCCGTGAAACTCAACGGCTGATAATGCAATAGGAGGAGACCAGGCTTGTGGTCTGCTCTCGTCGTAAAATTCGTGATATAATGTGTTCCGTTGCAAACGATAGATCGCCAGCTGTCGGTTGACGATGAGCCGAACACGGGACTCCGTTCGTTCCCCGATGGGTCGGAGTCAGCTGGGCAGCCGAGTCAGGAAGCCTTGGGGAGGAACAGGGGCAGCTGATAGGTGGATGAATGGAATAAACGGCGTCAAATCTGGTGATACAAAGAGCCTCAAGCGCATCGGTCGTCTATCGTCTATGGCCAAAGGGCGACGTTAACAGCGTAACGGGATGGATCCCGTGGGCGATGTCTCAGCAGTTAAGAGCTCAGGGCAGCATCCAGTTCGGATTCGGGGGCAGGGACAGTGGTGAAGGTACCGAGTAGTACGTATTATCCCTTCCTCGTAGTACGGTACCTTAGCAGGGCGGCGACCGGTACTCTGTCCCGTGGTTGAGATGAAGGGAACGTGTGTGCTTTAATTAAGCACCTGAGGAAGTCCATGTACTGTCTGCAATGTACCCAAGTACCTCAAAAAGTTAGCGCCCGTGTCGTCCCTCAAGGTCTCTGTATACCGTAGGGGACTCGCAGGCGAAACATGTTTGTTGGGCACTCTGCAGTGTGTTTGCCAGCCACTGCCAAGTGCCCGCAAATCGCGACGCAATGCAAAGGCCAGCTCCCGCACGGGTCACCTCCAGTCTCGTGACCTGTCACCCTCCGTGTCACTGTATCCTTCCCTCACTCCAAAATTGCCCGAGGATCCCCCATTGTCCACGCCAGTCCCCAAACAGCTTAGCGTCAATCTTGGGGGAAAGCAGCGTGGGCCGGGGACCTGCTGGCCCCTGAATTGGGCCAGCAGACAGCGCGGCACCAAGCCAGGCAATTGGCTGGCAGCTGTTTGGGGACCTCCTGCCGCAACATTTTGTGTGAAATTGCATTTTCCAACACCCGTCGGTCAACACTTGCCTAGGCCAGGCCCCTTTAGCAGCACCTGCACCTGCACCTCCCGTCCGACCCCCCCAGGTCCATTCCACTACAACGACACTTGGGATCCAGCAGTCCTTTTGTTCCCTCCACATCTACGACACGACACCACGACGCTCGCCGTGCCTCTGCATCGCCAATCCACCACTACACCCTGTGTCTCGTCCGTCGACCCGTTCGACGACTAACTACCGACCGCGTTCGAGTCTTGACGTTCCGTCTCAACCACCGCCGTATGTTTGCGTATCCCCTGACTCCAGCCCTCGTCGTGGTACCCCTTTGGCCCCCATGATCAATGCCACCCATCATCGCGAAGCCACCGCGAACCTGGCCCATTGCCTTTTCACCTCGAAACATACCCAGTCGCTGACCGCTCTCGTCAATTATGCAGAAGATGATGCGCAGAAAGAAGAACGTGAAGAAGGGAATCCAGTTCTGTTTGATGGTCTGCGGAGCGTCAGGCACTGGTACGTCCATCCCCTATACGGACGCCTTCGGCCGTGACCATTCCCGACTCCGAGTCCCATCGACTGACCGCCGCACTCTACTACAGGAAGAACGACCTTCGTCAACACCCTCTGCGGTAAGAGCGTTTTGGGTCACAAGGATTCGGACGACCCCAACAGCGCTTCTGTTGAGGATGGCGTCAAGATTAAGCCTATCACCGTCGGTGTGTACTCCCCTTATCAGGCCACATTCGGAGCAATTTACTGATAACCAAGCAGAGTTGGAGCTTGACGAGGAGGGCACCCGCATCTCTCTGACGATTGTCGACACCCCCGGGTTCGGTGACCAGATTGACAATGAGGCCAGGTAGGACGCCCCGAACGCGTTGTTGACCTCTCTTTTGCTGACGACGGAGCGCAGCTTTTCCGAGATTGTGGGCTACCTCGAGAGACAATACGACGATATTCTCGCCGAAGAGTCGCGTATCAAGCGTAACCCCCGATTCAGGGACAACCGTGTGCACGCAATGCTCTACTTCATTACGCCCACCGGTCACGGGTAACTACCACCATCCACCCCGTAAAGCAAGTGACCGACACTGACATGTTTCTCAGTCTTCGCGAGCTGGATATCGAGCTGATGAAGCGTCTCGCCCCCCGTGTCAACGTCATTCCCGTCATCGGCCGTGCCGACTCGCTGACCCCGGCTGAGCTGGCCGAGTCGAAGAAGCTTGTGATGGAGGACATCGAGCACTACCGCATCCCCGTTTACAACTTCCCCTACGATATCGAGGAGGACGACGAGGACACTGTGGAGGAGAACGCCGAGCTGAGAGGCCTCATGCCCTTCGCCATCGTCGGTTCTGAGGAGGTTGTTGAGATCGGCGGCCGCCAGGTCCGCGCTCGTCAATACCCCTGGGGTGTTGTTGAGGTCGACAACCCTCGCCACTCCGACTTCCTCGCCATCCGCTCTGCGCTCCTGCACAGCCACCTGGCTGACCTGAAGGAAATCACCCACGACTTCTTGTACGAGAACTACCGTACCGAGAAGCTCAGCAAGTCTGTTGAGGGTGGTGCTGGAGTGTACGTTTTACTGTCCAAGCCGCCTTTCCTACCCAGCATACTGACAATTCCCAGTGACTCGTCTATGAACCCCGAGGACCTTGCCTCGCAGTCTGTCCGCCTCAAGGAGGAGCAGTTGCGGCGCGAGGAGGAGAAGCTTCGCGAAATCGAGATCAAGGTCCAACGCGAAATCAACGAGAAGCGACAAGAGCTGCTGGCTCGCGAATCTCAGCTCCGCGAGATCGAGGCCCGTATGCAGAGAGAGGCGTCTGCAGCAGCCGGCGGCCCGGCCGAAGCCAATGGCGACAACGAAGCCAACTAATCCATCCCCCTTGGCTCAGCTTATGGTTACCCCGAAACTGCGACGTTGGTCTTTTTCTATACTGGCGTTGGGTTCAGTGCTGTGTTGAAAGAGAAAGAACATTATTCCCCTACTCTGCGAGTTCGTTTCTCTTGATGCGACGATAAAACCCCCAAAAAGGTCCACCACGAATGCCACGACTGGGAAGAGGCTACCGGTTCGGTAGGGTGCGGAGAGGGTCGGTGTATTGTCTGGGTTCGAGGTTGAATAGCTTCTGGGCGAGGTCGGGGTATGGATGGGTACTGTAAGACGTCTGGACTACTGTCAACCCGTCCATCTGCAACTCTTCTCCTCAGTACACCACCCAGCCGCCACTTTACGGCTGGGCCTTTGTAGCCCTTTTACTAACGCCCCCCCATTTTCCTTTTCTATTAGTGGACTTCTAATGCAGATATCAATTACTTTACCGTTTCCTCAGATACTCGCCGTGTCCATGATGGCGTTCAAAGCCGACTCAAACGGTGTGATGCGTAGCCAATCTGTGATATTCACTACGGAAACAGTACCGCAAAGAAGGGATAGCCCCCTGAACTGCCTTAGACGAAAAACCATGCCTGTCCCTAAACCCTGTCATTGCACGAGTGCGCCAATTTCTATTAAGTCCATCTTCATAATACCCCTGTTTTCGTTCTGTCAATCTGTCTGTTCCCCACTCAACCGTTGCCTGTTCATCACATAACTTAGTTGTTCTGCTGGCTGTTCAGGATGCGCAGGATGGCGAGGAAGAGGTTGATGATGTCGAGGTACAGGCTAATGGCGGCGGCGATCTCCTCCTCGACGTGGTGCTTGCGCATGACGAGCTGGGTGTCGACGAGGATGTAGGCGCTGAAGATGAGGGCGGCGAGGCCTCCGTAGACGAGCTCGCCTGTGGAGCTGTAGGGGAAGAAGGCTGCCATGAAGCCGAAGAGGACGAGGCCCCAGAGGGCGCCGAAGAGGTACGGCATCCAGGAGGTGAAGTCGTACTTGGTCTGGCAGGCGAAGAGGGTGAGGAAGACGAAGATGCCTGCCGTGAGGACCACCGCGTTGAGGACGATGCCGGCCTGGTAGAAGGAGACTATGACGGAGATTGTGTAGGCCTCGAGGAGGGTGAAGCCGCCGAGGAAGAGGAGGTTCGTCGGGTAGGACTTGCGCTTCCAGTAGGTGAGGAGCATGAAAATTATAGAGCCGAAGAGCTGTTGAAGAGTTTGTTAGCATTTCCTATTGGGAACGTCGTGGGCTTGAGGGGGGATGCCATACCGATGCCCAGACGAGACCCGGGTGAGACTGGATCCATGTCTTGTAGCCGGCGCTGAAGAAGCTCAGGGAGGAGACGGCGCCGGTCGCGACGAGCTGGACGGTGAGGATGGCGTAGACCTTGCGGATGAACTGGTTGCGGATGTCGGTAGTAGCTTCGGCCACAGAGCCGCCGAACTGCGAAGATGTTGTTAGTCGCGGATTACCGCGGAGGGTTTGCGGAAGGCAGGATAAGGACGGGAAACGGGAACGAACCTTGAAGTCATCGGGAATGTCGTCGTCCTGGCTGCTGCGAGGCGCGCCGCCGCCGAAGAGGCGGTCGGTGTCCTGGGCCGAGGAGGACTCGGCCTGGTAGGCGGGCGGCGGCTGGGTGTAGCTGGTCGAGGACGGCTCGTCCGGGTCCTGGGTGGGCGCCGGGGTGTACTTTGCGGTTGAGGCCATCGTTGCTGTGTTTTTGGGGGTTGTGACGTAAAATTTGATGTTGCTTTTTGTTGTTTCTTTTTCAGACGCGCGTAAATATCGCGAGCGACGTTTGAAAGATTCCTGGAGGTGGAAGGTTTTGTCGCCGCGCGTTGCGGAAGGTTATACCTGAGGGATGCTAGGTCGTTGTCGTCAGGATCATGTGGGGAGGCGTGATGCGACTGCTTTCGACTGCGGCGTGGGGTAGAGTGTGGCGGGAGTTAGAGAGTGGAGTCATGTGACAGGGGGAAGTGGCTGGAGCGGAAACCTCCCGGAGGATCTTTGAAGTTCTGACCCGCTTGGTGCATTGCACTGCTTTAAGAGTAATATCCGGATAATCCAGTATTTGCAATGATGTATCTTCTTAAGTCATATATGATCTTATGCAGCAATACAGCCAGCATTACCTTGCGGTGTTCAAAATGTGTTCCTGAGGAATCCCTGGACTGGCAGGTGTGGTTGCGATATTTTCTTTTTAGGAGTGAATCCCGTATGGCACCTTGCAAGGTGCTGGTTAGTATTAGAGGAAAATGGATTGTGTTTGAATGAATCAGTCTTGGAGCTCTGGCTGTCGCAGGCTTGGCAAACTGGTGGTCTGATGTTTTCTCTCTTTTCTTTTGGAGAGACCGCTCTTTTTCGCGGACATGGGGCGCGAAGAAACACGGCAAAGAGAAAGCTATGGGAGATCCAACAAAGCGTGCTGGGCTGAGCCATCAAGAAAAGATGGGATGAAACGCGGAAGCCGATCTTGACAAGCAAATCTGCGCTGCGAGGAAGAGGCGAAATCATTTTTCCCCTTTTCTTTCGTCGGGCTTGCCTTTTGCTTTCGTGTCTGTGATGCGATGCGAGAGCTCTTCCATCCGTATTCGTCTGGTCATCCATCCATTTTTACGGATACGTGGTCCCTGGATTGGGCAT
>WIGM01000922.1:0-16835 GCA_014235935.1 Colletotrichum musicola
ATTTAACTATATAATTCTTATCGAAAATCGTATACCAAGTTGTAGACGTTTTTATTAAAAATTGAACTTTTAAAAAAAATTAAAAAAGTCGTTTTTAAGGTGTGATAAGGAGTGGCCAGCTCGCTTGTCCGGCCAGCTCGCTTATCAACCACGTTACTATTATAAAGTTCGTTCTATAATTACACTAGTTAGTTATTAATTTTAAACTATAATTCATTATAAATAAAAGTTTATTATTTAATTTAAAATAAACTAATATTTTAGTAGTATAATTATTAAAATCAAATTCTATTTCTAGTTATTATTTAGTACTATATATTTTAGTTATACTTTATACTTAGAATATATTAAATTCAAATATTACGTTTAATTCTTTACTCTATATACAATACGCGGGCTATAGCAGCCAATTTCGTCTCTCCTGCCCGTAGATGGCCCCTGGTCCTATTCTCGTCTGCTGCGTTTTCCTATTGCTAGCTTACATCTCGAATCAAGCAAAAGCTGCTACTCAAGCCTGCAATGGCGCAACCACTGGAACTCGCAAAGACTCTCGTCAAGTCGGTAATGCGTGCTTTCTATGAGACGCGTCACATATTAATCATTGACGCGCTGATCATTCACTCTGCGTGCGCGCCTTCCTTCATCCTACGTCAAAAACTAGCTGACAGGTTACGCGACAGACTTCGAGACGATGACCTGGCCTACCTCATGGCTACCAATACGAAAGACCTCCACAAAGCATGCGGAAAGCTCAGAGAGGACCGTTTTCTTGCAGTGTATGCTAGCGGTCTTTCTTCAGTAGCCTTGCTTGAAGCTGACGCTGGGCGCACTTCAGGTACACAAGGTTAGAATATCGGGAAGATCCCAAGAACCCTGAGGCAAAACCACGCCCCGTGAATCGAACGTACTACTACATCGACTACCGTCAAACTATAGATGCCATAAAATGGCGCGTCTACACCGTCGACAAGCAGATTCAGGGAACAACCGTTCCTGCGAGCGAGCGCAAGGAGTACTTCTGCGGACGGTGCAAGGCAGAGTGGACTCAGATGGAGGTGCTCGACAATGTTGGTCCTGAAGGCTTCGTCTGTCATAGATGCGGCTCAGGGTTAACCCACGATCTTGAGCGCAACTCAACGGGTCACGAGCAATCGACACGGCTCAACAACCAATTCAAGTTTATCACTGAATTGCTTCCTCGAATTGACGAGATGATAGTGCCCGAGAATACGTTCGATATAGCCATCAGCAAAGCTCTCCCAATCGTCCGAGATGCAAGCTACCAGACAGTCACAACCATCCCTGTCTCTTCAATGCAGCCGACTGCAGTCAAAGGTCTGGACAATGTTGGTCCCAAGTCCATGTCGGTCAGCATATCTACGACAGATGGCCCATCGGAGGCCGAAAAGGCAGCTGAGAAGGCGCGCAAGGAAAAGATTGCGCTTCAGAACGCACTTCCCTCGTGGATGTCCAACAGTACGGTCACGGGCGAGTCGTTTTCTGCCCAAGCCGGGCCAACACCTGCAACCAAAGTGGAGGACGTCGACGACAAAGATGCTGTGGCAAAGTCTACAGACGACCAAGATCATGCAGAATTGGACGACTACTTTGCTCGCCTCAAGGCCGAGCAGGCCGCAGAAGCTGCGAGAGCCCTCGACGAGGAGGGGTCGGATGACGACGAAGACGAGGAGGAGGAGGACGCCTTTGAGGATGTCACGCCCGTAGGCAACACTACGCCGGTCCCAAAGAAAGAAGCTACTGCCGAACCTGAGGAGCAACCTCCGAAGAGGGTTAAGGTGGAGCTGCCGGAGGATGGCGAAAGTGACGAAGACGTTGAATTTGAAGACGTCTAAGACGAAATTACGTCTTACCTTATTCACTCGTAGAGAAGAATAAAACGACTCTATTTTTCTTACAAAAAAGAATCGACTATAATAATAAAAACTATAAATATAAGTATAAATATAAATGTTTTTTGGTTATTTTTGGATTTTAATATAAATATTTTTATAGTTAAAATTAAGTCATTTTATATAACTATTCTAACTAATATTATATTTAATAAAGTATACTAATAAATTATTTTTATTAAAAGTCTAAAGAAACTGATTAAACTAATATATATATGTAAACTATAGTAGTTTAAAGATACTTATTTTATATAAGTTTAAATTATTATAAAAATGCTATTTAAAATTCTATAGTTAAATATGAACTTTACTATGTAATATTAATAGAAAATTTAAATCTTATTAACAAAATACATATTTAAGTAATATTTTACTAAGAAAATAATACTTTCAATGTGTAATATAGAATGCTAGCTACTCATCTATACGCTAATTTAGGATTAATATACTATGTGTTTAGTGGAGTGCTCGTAACACGCGACCGGTTGGCTGATTGGCCGAGCTTCTGCACACACAAGGTTCAAACCCCATATTCCCTCCTAACCGCGTTGGCAATCTTTAATATCTTGACCGCGTCGTGGTCAGATGCCTGCCTGGTGTACAATCTTGTTCGCTCTGCTCCGTAGCTACTCAACCCGACCCAAGCTGCAGTTGGCTCTGGAGGACGACATTTACTGTCGCCGTCGTCCTTGGTGGTTTTAGGGCAAGTCTTTTAAACGAAGATGCCAGTTTCAGTGCTTGCCAACGGCAAGGAACGACGGCCGGACCTACACTTGGTTGTATGTATCTTGTCCCGAACCTGCCCGGCGATGGATGTGCATGACCTAACCGCTGACCCCATGCAGAGCGATGAGGACTCCGTCTACGAACAAGACATTCTTCGCAATCCCGGAAGTATCAAGCCATGGCTGTCCTACATACACTTCAAGTCCCAGCATGGGACACTGCACGAGCGCGCCTTTGTTTTCGAAAGAGCGTGTCTTCAACTCCCGCGGTCCTATAAGCTCTGGAAAATGGTACGACGTATAGCCTGCCTTGGAAAGTCGCCGTTGAACTAACACAGATCGTGCCCCAACAGTATCTCTCTTTTCGCGTCATGCACGTCTCGAAGTTGAATGCCGCTGTATTCGCCACTGAGTATCGGAAGGTCAACACGCTTTTCGAACGCGCGTTGATTCTCCTGCACAAGATGCCTGTCATATGGGAGCTGTATCTCAGGTTTTTATCACTGCAGCCAGTTGTGACCACCACCAGGCGAACGTTTGACCGAGCCCTTCGCGCTTTGCCACTGAGCCAACACAACCGTATCTGGGCTATATACAAACCCTTCGCGAACTCGGCAGCAGGTATGAGCGCCATCAAAGTGTGGCGTCGTTATATACAGATCCACCCCGAGGACGCGGAAGACTTCATCGAGCTGCTTTCGCAAGTCGGCTTTTATACTGAGGCCGTCAAGACCTATATTGACATACTGAACAACGTGCGGTTCATCAGTAAACAGGGGAAGGGCCACTACGAGCTGTGGAGCGAGATGGTCGATGTGATTGTTGAGCACGCGGCCGCTATTCAAACCGGCCATGAGACGGGCATTGATGTCGAGAGAATCATTCGGAGCGGCATAGTTCGATTCGCTGACCAGCGCGGCAAGCTTTGGTGCGGTCTCGCTACATACTGGATTCGGCGAGGTAGTTTCGAGCGGGCAAGGGACGTCTTCGAGGAGGCCATAACTACCGTCATGACAGTCAGAGATTTCACGCTTATCTTCGATTCATACGCCGAATTCGAGGAATCTATTATTGGCGCACTCATGGAAGTCGCATCGGAGCGCGCGAATAAGGGTGCCGTCGATGATGAAGCAGACTTCGAACTCGACATTCGCATGATGCGATTTGAGCAGTTGATGGATCGGCGGCCTTTTCTTCTCAACGACGTCGTCTTGCGACAAAATCCCAATAACGTCGCTGAGTGGGAGAAGAGAGTCGCGCTCTGGGGCAACAACAAGTCGGAGGTCGTGCAGACATATACCACCGCTATTGCGACTATACAGCCAAAAAAGGCAATCGGGCCCTTTTATCAGTTGTGGGCGAACTACGCGAAATTCTACGAGCGAGGTGGTGACATTCGCAATGCGCGCATCATCTTGGAAAAGGCAGTCAAGGTGCCCTTCAGGTCCGTCGCCGAACTGGCCGACATGTGGATTGAGTGGGCCGAGATGGAGCTAAGAAACGAAAACTTCGACGATGCCGTGCGGATCATGGCCAAGGCCGTTCAAGCACCCAAACGATCGACTGTTGACTACTTTGACGAGACACTGTCGCCACAGCAGCGCGTGCACAAGAGTTGGAAACTCTGGAGCTTTTACGTTGACCTTGTGGAAAGCGTCAGCTCCTTGGACGACACGAGAAAAGTGTACGAGCGCATCTTTGAGCTTCGGATCGCAACGCCGCAAACTGTGGTCAACTACGCTAACTTGCTCGAGGAGCACCAATACTACGAGGAGTCATTCAAGATTTACGAGCGCGGCTTGGATCTCTTTAGCTACCCTGTGGCGTTCGAGTTGTGGAACCTCTACCTCACCAAGGCCGTCGATCGCAAGATTGGCATTGAACGATTGCGCGACCTATTTGAACAAGCAATCGAGGATTGTCCTCCCAAATTTGCTAAGGTGATCTACCTCATGTACGGAAACCTCGAGGAGGAACGAGGCTTAGCAAGGCACGCGATGCGCATTTACGAGCGGGCGACGAGGGCAGTGGCGGATGAGGACCGGGCCGACATGTTCAACCTCTACATTACGAAGTCTGCATCCAATTTTGGGCTCCCATCAACGAGACCAATTTACGAAAAGGCCATCTCTACTTTGCCCGACGTTGAGGCAAGGGATATGTGCCTAAAGTTTGCCGACATGGAGAAGCGGCTTGGCGAGATCGACCGAGCACGAGCTATTTATGGCCACGCATCCCAGTTTTGTGATCCACGAACGAGCCCAGAATTCTGGGCCAAGTGGGAGGCTTTTGAGGTGCAGCATGGCAACGAGGATACGTTTAAGGAGATGCTCCGGATCAAACGGAGTGTCCAGGCGCAGTACAATACTGACGTCAACTTCATCGCCTCGCAAGCGCTCGCGCGTAGCCAGCGACGGTCAGAAGACTCGGCGGCGTCAGAGGTAGTTGATGATGCGATGGCCGCGCTTGAGCGACAAACCAGAGCTCCCGCTGGGTTTGTGGCAGCTAGCGACGCTGTGAACCTCAGTCCCGACGCAAGCATGGGGGCCTCTGTCGCAGCAAACCCAGATGCCATCGATATCGACGACCATGATGGATAACATGCGTCACATCATCTTCCCTTCCGCGCCAGCAGGAGGTGAGGAAACGCGGGCTGTTTGCGGGTCTGGTGTGGGGTAGCTGCTAGTTAATTACAGGAAGGACAAGACGTTTAGTTCCAATCCAATTCGACGTTGCCGGTTGAGTTCATCCACCGTCGACTTGCTGCTTGCCAAACTGACCGATGTGCAGGTTCGGACAGTCCACAGCCAACTCGTGCAAGCAATGTCCCAGGGCATGTGTCCCACAATCGACGAGGAGGCAAGCAAGTAGGCTTTCGCGTTTGTTGCGTCCAATCTTGTCACACGAAATCCCAATCCACATCATTTTGCCGGCGTCTTGCCATAACCCTTCTCAGTGTGCTTCTCATGGAAGCCTGTGGCGTAGTTTCTGTCAACATGGCCGTCGCGGGAACCTGGTGTAGCGTAGATGGAGCCCTTGCGCTTTTGAAAGCGGCTAGGTGGCACTTTGGATGCATCTAGTAGGCTTTGTTATTAGAGGGCGGAAAGTTTGGGCAGTACGACCGCCAAAAGCACACCAGGGGCAAGACACACCCCATTCGTCGGTACTGGCTCTACGGTCGATGGGGGACGCCGACAGCACCGGGGCGACCTCTCCTTCGAGATTCGCAGGAGAGGTCCGTGTCTCGATTGGAACGTTGTCAGTCATGGCCTTGTTGTCTTGAAAAAAAGACGAGTTAGCAAATGAAGGCAGGACAGAATGCCTGATTAGAAACCCACTAGACATGGCCTTCGCCGTTGATGATGTACTGTAGGAGATTCAACGCAAGACGAGTGTGATTTGGAAGACTGCAGAAGCGGGCTAGACGTTGAGGGTCGGTATTCACTGGGAAACTAAAGAGGGGGCCAAGAGGGGTGGTGGGCATGAGGGACTGCCCCCCTTTATGAAGTCGCAACCAGGCAGGCGAGTTGGCCCGTTAATATCTAGGCTTGGCTGCTGAACGCACCTCAAGTTACGCCAGTCTCCCCGAGGCAATTATTGGTAGGCAAGATCGCCGAAGATACGTCCCTGGATCAGAGCCTAGAGAGGGGGGCTGAACTTGGAGATGTCTCTCATGGCTTCAAGGCCAGCACGACATGAGGAGGAAATAGGGAGGGTCCGCTACTACTGCAATCTGTGTACTTCCGTCCGAGTAAGTCACCTGCTAATGTGACGCGCTGAACACGGCGGGTTTGGGTGAGAAAATCAATCCCAAGGTTCACGGTCTCGTCAGGGTCTAATATAAAATCATGTGGCTCTGGCTCGTCTTGGCATTTAGCTTGTCTGGAGATACTACCCCGCAATCAGCAAAGGGGCGCTGTTATGCCCAATGCTCATTGGCAGCAACGGTGCATGGGCGCAGAATAGTTAGGTAGTTTTGCGGGGGATGTGCGATGATATGTACAGTGAGGTCACTCATGATCACGATGAACAACCAGCCCACCTATTCGTTCTACTGACGCGGGAGGGGTGCCCTCTGAGCAAAGCTTCAATAGAATGAAACCCCTATATCCACATAAAGTTCAATACTACACCATAGCAGTCAACTTTCCTGAATAGTAAGGAGTCCTGCTACTAACCCATCTATTGCCTGTTTCTTTCCTCTTTTCCTGGAGTGACAGAAGGATCTACCAGCACCAGTAAAAACAAGCAAAAAGGCGATACCTTATGCTCTGGGAAAATTCAGAAATGGGCTAAGGGGTCCACTAAACCCCTATTGATACTGATCAGCAACGTTCTGTAGCAGTCTAACTACTGAGATCACAGAATCTAGTCTAGCTCGGGGTTGGCTAATTCTGAATTTCTCGAGTGTATACGGTACAGTAGTCACAGCATGTAACATGCCTGCTTGAAGTATCCGTAAGCAACAGGCCAAAAAAATAGAGTCAGATCCGCGTTGAATAGAGGCAAGCTAATATGCTAGCAGAATGTTCGGTTTACAGCATAGGTACAGGTATCTCAATAAAAGACCCGCAAAAACTCAGGTTCGCACACCTCAAAGGCCAAGGCATCCATCCGTTAGGCTGGCCCTGCAACTTAAATACCACCCAACCGAATTGGCTAACGAACAAGGTCTGTTAGCGCCGGAAAGTGAGCAGTAGCTGAGGGACTACGAACGGGGTGGGAAGAGATGTAATACCTAATTCTTCACAAAACGGCGTTGAAATGAGGTTTAGCAAAGCAGTCAAAGAGTGGAATTGTGTACTATCGACGACGAGACACAGTCAGGCCCTCTCCAGTGACGCGGTAACAGGCATCAGCATCAGCATCAACTCAGCAGCCTCTCATCGCCAGATCTTCCCATCTCCACGGGATCCCTAGGTCACCCTTGACAGTCCGACACCTCAGATGTGAGGTTTAGATTTCCTCCCCATCGGCACGGAGCTCCGCCAGGTAGGCAGGATCATCCTCGGGAGCGGCGGCGGCAGATTGGGCACGTTTGACCATCTTGCTAAGCAGATCCTCGCTTCTCTTCATGGCGAGCATGAGGTTGCGACGAGCAGCGGCAGGCGTCGTGGTACCGACCATCTGCACGGGGACAATGCCGCCGAAGGGGCCCGCGCGGGCAGCGTTCTGGCAACGAACCAGGCAGACGTTAGACTGGCCAGCAACAGTGCCAGTGCAGGTCTGGTCGGCCGGAATGGCGGCCTTAAGAGGGAAGTCGGTCATGGCACCGGCGCGGTTGCGCGAGTTCTGGCCCGGGGGGGTGGTGACGACGTTGATGTTGGTCCACTGAGCTCCGGTACCGTCGGCATTGATCATGCAGTCGTAGGGGCCTGGGTAGTAATGTCAGCAGGATGCTTTTATTATTAATATTGTTATTTTTTGGGACGGGGTGGGGGGTAGGCTGGCATGCTCAACATACCACCACCGTCACCATTGACCTGGTGAAGAGTCATATCAACAGAGCCGCCAGGGCTGACCTGAGGAAGCATCTGGCCAGTCTCAGCCATGATGGCCTTGGTGCCAGTCTCGAGGCTGTTAGTACCGCCTCCGACGGTCTCTCCGAAGGTATCGGCGGCCTCGCCCTTGAATCGAGTGCTGTCCTGCTGGAAGGGGTCGCGGCGAGTGCCGTCACGAGGGGTGCTGGAGTCGATGCCCAAAGCCATGCCCTGTCCACCAGCATCGCCAGTGGCACCGACGATGGCAGCATGGCCAGCGACGATTTCGGCAGTGGCCAGGAGGCCGACGGCGAAGATGCTCTTAATAGAAGACATTGCGTTATGTGAGAGAAGGTAGGTCCTGACCGGCAGGGTGCAAATTATACAATACAAGAAAGATTGGAAGGAGAGGAGAAGGCTTCGAAAGAGACTGCTGAGTGCTGGGTGAAGACGATAAGCCAGATTCGTTGATCTGCACGGGAGGTTGGTTCAGTCTTTATAGGATTCCTCTGATTCATGTTCGCTCTGAGCTAGGAGATATCTGATGTCGGGACGACACGCTCATCTCGTCCCTCGACGAATCTCATGCGCTTCGCTCCCTTCGTTCTTGCTACCTGGAGGGTCTAGCTGGAAGTCCACCCGACATCTCAAACTGCCAAGCCAAACATTTCTTTTTGGGAGGGAGCCTCAATGCGACGAGGACTTGGGAGGCTAGCCATCGCACTCTCTTACGAAATGGGCTCTGACATAGTTACGAGAGCAGAGCCTCATGCGAGCTTCGGGTCACGGGCGTGATAATATTGGGTGGTCGATGACAAGGGTAGTGTCAAAGTTCCGGAGTTGGTATGGCCGAATCTTGACCGGAATGCCCGAGCCCATGACCCGAGACAAGGACGGCCTTGGGTCGCCACAGCCACGAGGCCCATGGCGATGCAACCGGCAAGCATGCCTGGCAAGACATGGGCACCAGGGGAGGGGGGCGAGCGGCTGCAGGTCCACGAGCCGAATGACTTGCATGGCTGTAGACATGGCATTCCGGGACAATGGAGATCGGCAGTCAACTACGTGATATTAGTAGCATGAAGTACCGCCTCCTCGACAACGCGACATCTTCTTCCCAATAGCAACTGTGAAGGAATGCCACCTGCGAGCTATTACAGTGTGTTATTGAGGCAGAGAGCGGGCAGCAGTTTTTAGCGCGTACTCGGCGCCCAAGTCGGTTGCAAACGACAAAGCCAAGTTGCAATATGCCCCGATCTGCACATGGGTTGTTCCCTCGGCCTTCCACAAATTTGGCAACGGCACTGGTCCGGTATGTAGTGTAGGGCGTTTGAAACCCGGCAGCAATCGAAACGAGTGCATGACCAGACTGGCGGGCCCCGGCCAACGTGCTTTGCGTGTTTCGACGCGGAGATGGACGGCTGTGTTTCGACCCACGACGGGCGGATCCAACCCGGATCTGCAGCACCGGATGCGATATGGGGGCGAAACATCCCTTACCCAGGGATTGGCGATCTTGCGAGCCCAATTCAAAGGTACGACGCCAACGACGGGCGCACGAGCTCTAGCGGTCTGCCATGGTAACTTGGGCGATCCCGGGTGTTGAAGGGCACGCAAGACGGTGCGGTTGGTGATCTCGCGGAAGGGACAACGTAAAATCCGAACTGCGGCGGCTGAGCACCATTCCCGCACACCCGACATGCGAGGTAGATGATGGGGCTCTCCGCTCGAATGGGCAGGGAAGTCAGCGTGTCATGGCTAGGGGAAGATGCCAAGGCGACCAAAGTGGCAACGTCCTCCAAACGGCTGGCAACATGTAAAAACAAGCTGATAGTCGGCATACGGCTGAATTTGGTCTGTTACCAGACGATGCTAAGGCATCCACGTTAGAACGCGCATGAGTCGGGCAAGGAGGCATGAAATTCGCCTAGCTCTAATGTAATTGTGTGTGTGGGCGTCGTCATGTGCAGTTGGCTGTCTAAAGGCGCAGGTGCCAGGCGCAGAGACCACCTAAGTATGGCAAGGTGGTAATCCGGGGCGATGAGACGGGCTCTGTTTGGAACGGGGAGGCGTGAGCTGCGCACCGGCTTTCGGTGAAACCGAGCTGCCAAACGCCTCTGGAGAGCTTTAAGAGAGCCAATCGCAAGCAACAGCTCCGGTTGGTGTCGGTCTGTTCTGTTTCTCGCCAGCGAGATAGGTAGGATAAACCACCGGTGATCTTATCCTTTAGGAGTGATGCGAAACTAGAGGATACTCCTAACAACCCTGGTCGGCGTGTCGAATAGCAGTATCCCAGGAGGTAAACCCCAGGGAAGAAATAAAGAGCCCGAACGGGGTGTGCCAGGGGTCCAAAGTTCCTGAGCTCGGCGTCGGGGCGGGACGGGACGGGAGGCCCGGGACAGTGGGTGTGCGCAGTATCCGCACCTTATTTACACCTGGTCGAAATGGGTTGAGGCTGCCTGAGCTTGTGCAACGTTCATTCCACTAAAAGACCCATTGCTGCAAAGTCATCGCGCCAACCATCGGTTACGTCTCCACAACTTAATTTGCCCGACTGGAAAACACCTCTCACGGCCTACGGACCTGGGTACAACGCCTCTCTCCTGGTGTTTGATGGTGATACCTGTCGTGTCATGACATGATACGTTCCTGCACCCGGCCTGTCCTAAACTGGAAAAACTGTTTGCTGCCAGACCTCATGAAGAGAAGCTTTGACACTTTCGCGGGCCGTCAATTGCCTTCTTCACGACTGCCGCGCACAATGACCTCCGAAACCCCCGCCGCACGCATCCTCAGTCTGACTCCACGAGAGCAACGGCTGAGGAACCTCCTTGTCGATGTCGCCGCGTCCGTCGACGCGGCTGGCTCCTCTCCGGAGCCACTTGTCCTCCGTTGGGCAGGTGGATGGGTTCGCGACAAGCTGCTTGGCATTGAGAGCCATGACATCGACACCGCTATCAACGTCATGACCGGATATGCCTTTACTCTGAAGATACGCGACTACTGCGCCGACGAGAAAAACGCAAAAAAGCATAACATTGCCCCTGATGATCTCGGCGGCCTCCATAGGATAGCTGCCAACCCGGACAAATCTAAACACCTCGAGACTGCGACGGCACGCATGTTTGGTCTCGATGTCGATTTCGTCAACCTGCGCAGGGAGACTTACACCGAAGACAGCCGAAATCCGATCATGGAATTTGGTACCGCCAAGGAGGACGCCCTGCGACGGGATGCCACTATCAACGCCCTATTCTACAACCTACACGATGCTTGCGTCGAGGACTACACGAACGGCCTGGCTGACATGGAGGCTCGCTTGATACGTACGCCTATGCAGGCACTCCAAACCTTTACAGACGACCCACTAAGAATATTGAGACTTGTCCGCTTCGCCAGTCGTCTCAAATTTTCCATAGATTCCGATGCCACGGCGGTCATGGCGGAGCCCAACGTCCTGGAAGCTCTGAAACTCAAGATCAGCCGTGAGAGGGTTGGTGTCGAGGTCGAAAAGATGCTAAAAGGCAAGCACCCATGTTTGTCTCTGGAGCTCATCGACACTCTTGGGCTTTACGAGGCTATCTTCACGGATCCCAACAGCATCGACCACCCACGCCCCGACGTTTCCAAGTGGAAACGCGCGTATGAGTGTCTAGAACGCCTTGCCAGCAGGAGCGTGTCAGGCTCGATTTACGACACTCTCATTAGATCGGACGAGGACAATTACTTTGCCTGGGTGCTGGCCGCAGTCACACCCTACGCGCAAGTGGAAGCGGAAGTCCCAGCCCCAAAGGGCAAAGGGTTGCTGCCCTTGACGACATTGGTAACCCGGGAAGGAATCAAGGCTCCCAACAAACTATGCGACGTGATCACAGCAGCACACCGTCACCGCCACGAAATCACTGCTCTGAAGCAGAGCGCCTGTGCCAAGGAACCCAGGGCAGCAGAGCGAGACACCGTCGGTATGGCGATCCGCAAGTGGGATACGCGAGGAGGCCATTGGCGACTCCAAGTTATGTTCGCACTTCTGGTCGACTCTATGAAAGAGGAGTTCCAATCCGAAGCGGGTAAGGCTACCGGCAGTATTCCCCTAAAGTACCAAAGCTGACGCCATGATCACAGACAGTACGCAGTTCTGCATGGGCTGGCAAGCGTTTCTGCATCACCTGGCAGATCTTGACCTCATGGAAGCTCCATCCCTAAAAAAACTGGTTGATGGGCGCCTCCTAGTAAAGGAACTTGGAGTCCGTCCGGGGAAGTGGATGGGAGAGGCTCTAGACTTATGCATTGCTTGGCAGCTCCGGCATCCTGATGAGACCGACCCAAGCGGGGCCATAGCTGAGGTTCGCAGACAATCTAAAAACCTTGGTATTGTATTATGGCGATCAAAATAAAGTATGTCTAAGTATTAAAAAAGTGAAAAATATTAAAATAGAATTTGTAGTCTTATAAGTTTTACTATATAGTTATATATTTTAAAGTATTATTTATTTTTATATAATATAAGATAATACTTTAAATACTATTAATATATATAAAAAATATTCTTTATTTATAAAAATTAAATTAATTTAACTTTTATGAACTATTTTTCTAAATTATATACTAATATTAATATTAATATTATAATTAGGGTTTTTTTATGTAGTTCATTAGTTAGCCAGACGTATTACTTAGTCGGACACTTTTTCCCAAACGCGCTTATATTTAAAGGACTTAAAAATTTAATACGTTATTACTCTATAACTATAATACTAATCTATATATAATAAGATAAAATCATTCTTATACTTAAGGCGATTTAAAATATACTTACTAGAGGTAGTAAATTAAGTATTGCGCGTATAGTAACTACCTATAGAGTATCGAAGAGTACCTTATATAATAGAATAAACTACTGACCCTAATATAAACGTACCTAACCTAAATAATATAAATTTGATCTAATTAAAGAGAAAGTACTTTTTTAATACATTATTAAATAGGATTCTAGAGGATTTCCCTTTAGCTTATTAGTATAGAAGATATAGCTAATCTCTTACTATAGGTATATAATAGCGAGCCTATTAGTACGTATTAGGCTAAGTGGTTTATAAACTTATAACTACTACTAAGGACTAAATTTAATTATTTATATAATTATTAAAGGACTTTTTAAGAAGATCTTAAGAGTATTAAAAAGTAGTTTATTTTATTATATAATATAATAGCTAAATATAGTATTACAGAGGGGGACGTATATATTTTTAACGAAATTAGTTTTATAATAAGTATTATTAGTATATTAATAGTAGTAACATATACGAATAGATATAGTAAAATAAAGTCTATTTAGTCTAGTAATTATAAATAGACTAACGTAGTTGATAAGCGAGTGTCCTAAATAAGCGAGTATTATAATAAGTTATAGCTATAAAATAAATCTAATTATAAGGTAATACTAAAAACATATAATTAATTAAAACTACTTAGAAACTTCTTTATTAAACATTTCTTTAACAAATTAATATATTCGCACATTATAACCAGTATTCCTACAGACGCCACATCGCTATCAGCCCATCTCAGTCCTTAGCCGGCGACCACTCCTCCAACGCGTTTCCTCCTTAATCTAAGCTATAGCCTCCCTCTATAATTAAAAGTCCTCTACCTCGACTACAATAAGACTCCCTCCTTATCTAAGACGCGTTTTCTTAGCCCTCTAGCGTCGACTAAGTATATTATTCTCCTCTCAAAGAATTTATTCTTAAACCTTAAGAAAGCAATTTAATATATAAATCCACAAGCCCCCTTTAATAAATACTTAATTACCTTAATAATTAAAATTAAAGAGCTATTTTAATAGTAAGAGATTCGATTCTTAATAAGTTCTAACTAAAAAGACACTTCTATTAAGTTATTTAGTATTTATAAAGTCTATAGGGAAAGTACTATTAGAAGGGACCCCGGGGGTATTAGGGTATATAACTTGATATTAAGCTTTAAAAGCACACTTTCAGTACTTAAAGAAACAAGCCTAGCCCCTTTAAAACCTCCCTAGGTGTTTTTTACCGTAAGGGCCTACGTAAAGGCGTCGCAAAACGCAGGGAAAAAGTCTTCCTTTATAATATAAGTAATACCCCGACACATCTTATCCTCAATTTGTCTACTATATACCTTCTTTAAGGGCCCAAAATACCTAACGTCTAAGGACTAAAATAAATAAGAGGAATAGGCCGGCATACAAAGGGTAACAATGTCGTTTTACTTACAATATATCTCAAAGTTAGCGGCATAGTGACTTTTATGTCTATCGACGATAAGGAGGCAATTGTCACGGTCGGGGCTCTGGCGGGCAGGGAGACTCGGGAGGCGGCGGTAGATTCGGGCGAACAGATTCTATTGCTACAGACGGGCGTAGGCCCTATAAGTAGGTCAGGCTCTGTTGATAAGAGGTAGCTCGAAGAGCTACCTCCAGGACGTGTCAGGATCTTCGGTTAACTACACAGTGCCGTGCGCGAGTCTACGTGACTGGCGGTATGGGCGGAGAATGAGTCAGCTTGTCTGGCGGTCGGGCTTCCATCGAGCCCGCCAGGCTCGAGCTGTGACAGCAATGGCCTTGTGCACGCGGTTTTGTATATCGATCAAAGTACTAAAGCCAATCCAGGCCTCTTTCATTTATTATCTATCCATTTTCCAACATTACAATAACCCAGTCGCATAGTAGACCCGTTTCTATATACTAGGTAGAGAAGTGATATTACCCTATAACAATAATATATAGTAGAACACTATGGCCCGACAAACTAATAGCCTAGATAACTATAACCTATTTACAGTTACTAAGCTATATTATTTTTCTATTTAAACACCTTTCGGCACTCGTCACAACCATTCTAGATATAATCTAGCCTATTATAAACCTAGTCTTGTTAAAGTTATAGATATCTAAGTCCACAATACTATATTTTATAACTATATTTACTACAAACCAAAACTACACATTTATTACATCTAAATCTTTACATTAGGCCCTCTTATAGTCATACTTATAAAAAAGGCGCGTCCAGAACTATAGTTATTGCTTAACGAAGTTTAAGGCCCAGTACTTCCCAACTAGGGGCGCGTCGCGGTTAGCAAGAAATCGATTAGCTATATCTTCTATACTACTAATATAGAGAAGAAACGATTAGGAATCTAAATCGAGAATATACTTAACTAACTTCTCTTCCTTAAGTAGTATCAAATTCTACAAGTTAGGTATAGTCTTATATTATAATAGAATACTCTTTAGTCGCTAATCTAGTATTCTAGAATAGACTAAGCTATAGTCTAAGTACTAAGATTTAGGTTATTTCTAATAGCTTAAAGGGTAAGTTATATTTAAAACATTTTACTACTTTGTACTATAATTTATTATAAAAGGGAAATAATAAATTATATTATTATGTTATAATTATAATTTATTATAACACTCGCTTATCTATAAAACTCACTTATTAACTATATTATAGTTATTAAATGTATTAATTTAGGTAGGTAGTATATCCCTCTATTTATAATTATTTAAGGTACTTATTAGTTTATTAGTTAGACTATAGAACTAGGTTTTTCAAGTAACTGGGTTATTTAACTAACTATTAATAGATAAATTAATAATGAGATAGGTTTAAATTATATTAAATACTTTAATAAATATACTAAGTGTTATGTTAAGGGCATTTATTAAATATTTATTATTAATAGTTATAAAAGCTATTTAGTAACTAAAATTAGTAATTACTATAAATATAACGCTATTATTACTATTAGTATACCTCTGTATGTATTTTACTTACTTTAGTTATTAGATATTACTTTTTATTTACCTTTAAAATCCGTATATAGTAATAAAATTAATCTTTTTATATAAGTCTTTATAAACTATAACTATTACTAAGTCTAAGTTCTTTATTAGTTTCTACTATATATACTATAAAGTTTCTATAAAGAAAAATATTAAATCTATATTTCTAGAAGCTAGAATTATTTTATAGAATTTAAATTATATTATTAATAAGCTTAATATATATTTATAAAATACCTATACTTCCTATTCCTAAATCTTTAATACTATTATTTCAATAGTTATAAACAGTCTTTAACTTATAATAAATCGTTTTATAATTTAATTATATAAAAAGATAAATTATAATTTACTAAAAAAGTTCTTTAACTTTAATAATTAAAATAGTTAAGTAATTATTAAAGAGTATATAAGTAATAGTATACTTATTTATTCTTTTAATCGATTAACTTTATATACTTANAAATATAGATATAATACTTATGAAGTACTAGAGAACTAAAAAGTTATAAGTATAATTTAGAGGGGTACTTAGTATTAAAGAATTTTAGGTTTTATTAGATAATAAATAAAAGGGGAAATATTTAGTACTTCGAGGGGATAAGAAAAGGGGTCTATTAAAGAGAGCCTAGCTAGCTTAGAGACGATATAGTATATATAGTAAGACTGGATATAATATACGAACCTCTTCTAAGAATAAAGAATTATTAAATAAGTTAAATAGTGATAATAAATGATTAATTAAATAAGTTATAGTTGAGTGATATTAAAGGATCTTATAAATGTAGGAAAAAGTGTCTAGCTAAGTAATATATCCAGCTAAGTAATAAACCACATTAGTTAAATTTATATTATTATTATTTAACTTATTTAATAATTCTTTATTCTTAGAAGA